>JARYHS010001113.1:7801626-7869883 GCA_031002005.1 Vandiemenella viatica | reverse complement strand
AAGCATTCTGAAACAAGAACGAAAGATCCTTAGATCAGAAAAAACAGGTGACGGATACAGGCTTAAATCTCGAAAAGCAACAGAACCACTGTCAAACCTCACGGTAGATATTAGATTATATGGACATATCCACAGACTCAAAGCAACAAGACTGATTCATAAAATTGTGACGTACATAGAGCAGCTAAAAACTATGCCCTAGGTCCAGCAGATCAAAAAAGACCTGGAAAAAGGTCAAATTCATCAGAAGTCACATACAGACAAACATACAGAGAAATAATTAACAAATGGGAAGTACCACCAGAGAATGAAGTCACTAAGGGACAGGGGATGAAGCGGACTGAAGAAAGGAAGAGAATTCACAGAGAAAAAATGAGAGCTGTATGGAAACTCAGAAAATCATTAAGGCTTTGTGCAACCCGACAGGTTCCAATTGCAGATAATCGTAATAATAGTAACCAATCAATCACTCTCACACCTGAGGACCGTATGTTCGGTGATACTCACGTCCCCGTATAGCAGCTTGAGCAGTGTACTCTTGCCGGCGCCGTTAGGGCCGACGAGAGCGAGTCGCGTGTCCAGGTCGATTCCAAACTCCAAGTTCTTGTAGATCCACGGGCCGTTCTCAGAGTACCGGAAGCTCACGTTCTGCAACACCAGTGTTTAGCTGTATAGGTGTCCTATACAACTTCACCAACTACTTGGGGCAAACAGAATAAAATTCTAAATTACAAGCGAGATTATAAAATATACACACATAATAAACTGAAGAGCCAAGAAACTGGTATAGGCATGCGTATGCAAACACAGATGTATGTAAACACTCAGAGTACAGCGCTGCAGTCGGCAACGCCTATATAACACTACAGGTGTCTGGCGCAGGTGTTAGATCGGTTACTGCTGCTACAATGGCAGGTTATCGCGATTTAAGTGAGTTTGAACGTGGTGTTATAGTCGGCGCACGAGAGATGGGACACAGCATCTCCGAGGTAGCGATGAGGTGGGGATTCCCCCGTACAACCATTTCACGAGTGCACCGTGAATTTCAGACATCCGGTAAAACATCAAATCACTGACATCACTGCAGCCAGAAAAACATCTTGCAAGAACGGAACCAACAATGACCGGAAAAAATCGTTCAACGTGACAGAAGTGCAACGCTTCCACCAATTGCTGCGGATTTCAGTGCTCGACCACCAACAAGTGTCGGCGTGCGAAGTATTCAACGATACATCATCGATATCGGCTTTCGGAGCCGAAGGCCCACTCTTGTACCCTTGCTGAGTGCACGACACAAAGCTTTGAACCTCACCTGGGTCCGTCAACACCGACATTGGACTGTTGATGATTGGAAACATATTGCCTGGTGTGACGAGTCTCGTTTCCAATTGTATCGGGCGGATGGACGTGTACGGGTATGGAGACAAGCTCGTGAATTCATGGACCCTGCATGTCAGCAGGGGACTGTTCTAGCTAGTGGAGGCTCTGTAATGGTGTGGGGCGTGTGCAGTTGGAGTGACATGGGACCCCTGATACGTCTAGATACGACTCTGACAGGTGAAACGTACGTACACATCCTGGCTGATCACCTGCATCCATTCATGTCCATCGTGCATTCTGACAGACTTGGGCAAATCCAGCAGGACAATGCGACACCCCACACGTCCAGAATTGCTACAGAGTGGCTCCAGGAACACTCTTCTGAGTTTAAACACCTCCACTGGCCACCAAACTCCCCAGACATGAGCATTATTGAGCATATCTGTGATGCTTTGCAACGTGCCGTTCAGAAGAGATCTCCACCCCCTCGTACTCTTACAGCCCTGCAGGATGCATGGTGTCAATTCCCTCCAGCACTACTTCAGACATTAGTCGAGTCCATGCCACGTCGTGTTGTTGCACTTCTGCGTGCTCGCGGGGGCCCTACACGAGATTTGGCAGGATCTTCAGTGTACAACACATCAGCGGTTATAATCTCTGCCACTCACTCGGCGAGCTAGCTGAGAGGATTTTATTCATAAAAATCATAAGCAGGTAAGCAAGGAATATGGCCATGCCCTTTTATGGATTTGTCATGGCATTTGCCTGAAGTGATTTTGAAGAATCCGTGTTAAACAAAAATATGGATGACTGGACTAGTTGAATGCAGTTGAATTGGGTTGTATTATGTTGGTTAACGGCTGTGACGTTTCGCCCAAAGCCTTCAAAGATCTTCTAGCTTATAGGGTCTCAACATTTCCTGGTCTACCACACACATTTTAAATAAGAAAAATGACACACACCACCCCCTTTTCAGAAATAAAAAACCCACATCAATGTCCCGTCTTGTAATCAATAATTTAGTCCATAGTGCTCCAAAATTTTTGACCATAACCCACTTTTTAAAACAGTGATTTGATAGTCATCCTCTTAAATGAAATGCACATCAGAATTGAAAAACAAGGACAGGTTTTTAAAATTGTTGATGAAAAGAGACCAACAACTTTTTTTTAAATTTTTTTTTTTTTTTTTTTTTTTTTTTTACTCATCAACGTTGAGGTCATTAGAAGCAAGATGGGATTGGGGACATGGAACAGGAAGGAATTCGGCAGTGGTCTTTTGAAGGAAGCATCCCAGCATTCGCCTGGAGTGATCTGAATGCCTGGAAGGGGTTCCGAACCCACATCCTCCCGAACAATATTGGTGTTTCGTTTATAGTTTGATTAACAAAATATTTTATGGAGAAAAAAAAAATACTAGTTAGAAGAGAGATCTTGATAGTAGGTGCTGTATTCATCATCAACAATCTTAATTAGTTGTGTTCCACTATTACAACCTTCTCTTTTTCTTAGTAAATTGCTAAATCCTCTTTCTGCAACACATGATGATGGGAATGCAATGAAAAACTTCTTTTATGGAACTTTAAAGCAAAAGTGGAGGGAGCAGTTGATCTTCAATGTCGTCTAAATTTTTGTTGGACTAGAAATACCTCCTATGATGTCTTTAATGCCAACCAATGGGCAATACTGCATCTAGTCTAGGCCAAAATGTCACTGTAGTTAATCAACATAACACATATCACTGCCAAACTGAATGAATCAAGACCGATTTTTGAGCAGTGGAAAGCATTAAAGTTTTACACTTTGGACAATTCAGGTTCGGAACCGCATCCATCCATCAAGATTTTGATTTTCTGTCATTTCCCGAAATTGCCGCAAGGAAATTCTGGGATGGTTCCTTCAAAAAGGTAACGGTTGAATTCCTTCCCATTTGTTGCCCCAGTCCATTCTCACCTCTAATAACCATGACAACAGGCAAAACTAGAGGGGGAAAAATATATTTTTATAGTCATACCAGCGGAGTTCCCGGCATTGCCCGGTATAGCTGGCGTAGATTTACCCGTACCCTATTTTTTCTACCTGCAATGAGAGACATTTGTACAAAGTTTCATAAAATTCGTGCCAACTTTTTTCAGAATTAAAGCAAACCTAGATTCACACTCCCCCTACCAAGGAACATGTGGGTTGAAGTTTATTTGCATGTACACTATTTTCATTCATCCGAAAAGATTCATGTGTATCAAGCTTCGATAATTTGGTTAATAAATTGCATTACTACATTACTTAACAACGCGAGATTATGTTAGAAACTCACATTTGATTCAACTGCGAAGTGAATGGATATACTTTTTGCCCGAAACGCCAGATACTTCAACTCCACAGCTTCAGCCTTTTATACAAATACCAAAGGGAATATTATCGTAAACAGAATACTAATGCTGAAGGCCAGAGACATTGTCCAAAGATCGTGCTTAAAGATAATCTATGAAGTTTAAAAATTGAATATCCCGAATTAGAGGAAAGAACAAGTTTTGTTTAGTGTGAAAAATAGTTATTATTGTAAAGTTATCTTATTGCTTTCATTAAAGGCTATGGTCAGAGACATTGTAGTTGTGTGTTTAGTGGGAAGTATGCAACATCTAATCGTTCCACCTTTGGAATTTGTCATCAACGTTCAGAATTTCATTTAATGATCCTACGTTATTTAGCGTTGAAACATAAGACATGCCAAATAACTGAATTGAGATTTTAAGCTTTAAAATGGTGAAAACCCCATCGAAATCTGCTCCGTAGTTTCCGAGTTTTTATAAGACCAATATATCCAGTTTCCATTTTATACAGGGTGATTCAAAATGACATGGTAGATCAGTCATACAATAAGAATCAAATATCGCATAGGAACAGAGGGTCGCAACTGCGATCCGGAGCCGCTACAGGGCGTCTAAAATAATACTGACACAAAGAGAAGAAACAAAACCTTTACAGATAATTTTATTGATAATTACTCACTCACATGCGACTAATGCAAGCCAAATGTTGAGCCTACAGCAGATGCTGAAAGTTTTCGCCAGATACATCGAGACAATCCCGGCATCTCCGTTGCATGGAACGGCGCACCTTCTCAAAGATACCAGGTGTATCTCAAACACATCCGGCTGCCGCAACGATTCTTCCTATCAAGTCTTCTGGCATTTCAACAGGTGTTTCAAACAAAAGTCCTTTTAAAAATCCACACAAAAAAATCCAAGGGACCGCACTTGTATCGCAACGCCCTCTACAGGTGTTTGCGACCCTCTGTTCATATGGGATTTTTTTTTATCCTTATTGCATGACAGATCTACCATGTCATTTTGTCCACGTTTTTTTGAATCACCCTATAGATATGATTAGCCTACCTGCACCATGATGACCGGGGGTGGGATGCTGCCGCAGGAGGGGAAGTAGAAGTGGACGGTCTTGTCCGAGGTGACGCGCTCTGTCAGACCCTGGGCCACCATCTTCGCCAGCGTCTTCTCCTTCGACTGTGCCTGGCGCGCCAACTTCGCGCTGCCGTGGCCGAAGCGGGCGATGTAGTTCTGTAAATGACGAGGCAGACATTTGACAGCAAGTTACAAAAACTGGGTGTCACCACATACTGCGATGATTAGTGAACCACTGACCTTCATGTGAGCTATCTGGTCCTGTTCCCAGTTGTACTGCTTCATCTGGTTCTCCAACAGCTCCAGACGGGTCCGTACGAACGCGTCGTAGTTACCCTGGAACATAACAATACTACACGGTTACTTAATTTAATTTAGTTGCGATGGAGCGCACATTCCGGTGGTAATTTCCCTACACACCCATCTTCCCCCTATCCTGCACCCACCTACATTTGCCCTCTACAAATTTCAATTTTAAATTCTTTTAACATTTTTGGTAAATTATTCATCATTTCTCTTGGCAAATTAATTCCAATCCCTGACACCCTTACCTATGGAAGTGCATCTTCCTACACCCTTGTGCCTGAAATCGAGTGCCAGCTTGTGGTCATGGTCATCTTTTCCGTTCCATAAATTACTTTTCAATCTTACACCAATATCTTTCCATGCCTCATCACCAATATACGACTTTTACACTCCCATGACCCTCTTCACCCTCCTCCTGTCTTCCTATGAACCCCATTCCAGCTCTTTTGTCATATCTGTTACTGATTGCGTTCTGCGATAATTTTCTTAGACAAATATAGCAGTCCTTTTTTGCACCATTTTCAACTCCTGTATTTGATACTCAAAATATGGGTCCCATACTACACTACCATATTCGAGCAATGGTCTGACCAAAGTTTTGTAACCCAATTTCTTGACTTCTCTCGTACATCCCCTCATCACTCTCTCCAACACGTGCAGAATTTTGAATCCTTTTCCTCCCACCTGTCCAATTTGTTCTGCCTATTTAAGCTTGTTATTAAATGTAATACCAAGGTATTTATATTTCAAGTCTTCAGCAAGCATTTCTTTCCCCACCTTATAATCACAATCAATCATTCGTGTATCTAATAAGCTGACTTTTCATTTATCTTCATTCCATGTTTACCAACCCAACTAGATATCCTGTCCAGATCACCCTGCAACTGTTTACAATCCTCAACCTTTTCGATTCTTTTATACAGCATTACGAGGTGTGTTCTGAAAACAACGGGAATTTTTAATTTTGGCGGGTTTGGAGAGTCCAATTGTCAAAAAAAATTTAAATTATGTTGGTACGCATGCCCTGGAAATATGATAAAATTTTCTGCTGTATTCATTGCTTACGTTGTCTGTGGCAGCCGCTAAGGTTAGACGTGTTTTTATGAGCTCGGCAATTTTCGTTTGTTAAAAGAAATGGATCAAAGAAATTGTATCAAATTTTGCGTAAAAAATGAAATAAAGTGTAACAAAGTGTGTGATATGTTAACAAAGGCCTATGGTGAGTCTATTATGAGTAAAACAAGAGTTTACGAGTGGTATAAGCGTTTCCAAGATGGCCGTGAAGACGTTGAAGATGACGAACGCCCCGGAAGCCCCAGCACATCAACAACCGATGAAAACGTGGAAAAAGTGAAAGCAATGGTTATGAATGATCGCCGAATCACAATCAGAGAAGTTGCTGATGATGTTGGCATATCGATTGGCTCATGCCATGAAATTTTTTCAAATGTTTTGGGTAAGAAACGCGTGGCAGCAAAATTTGTTCCAAAATTGTTGAATTTTGAACAAAAACAGCGGCGAATGGAAGTTGCTCAGGAGTCACTAAATGAAGTCAACGACGATACAGAATTACTGAAACGTGTTATAACAGGTGACGAAACATGGGTTTACGGATATGACGTCGAAACTAAGGCTCAATCGTCTCAGTGGAAGCATCCTGGCTCGCCAAGACCAAAAAAGACTCGACAAGTGCGGTCGAACGTGAAGTTTATGCTTACGGTGTTCTTCGATTTTAATGGCATATAGTGCATAGTGAATTCTTGCCACAAGGTCAAACGGTAAATACGGAGTACTACCTACAAGTTCAACGCCGTTTGCGTGAAGTAATCCCAAAAAAACGTCCGGATTTGTGGAAAAACGATTCATGGCTTTTGCACCACGATAATGCACCAGCTCACACTTCGTTGCTTGTTTGTGAATTCTTGGCCAAAAACAATACTGTAACGATGCCCCAGCCTCCATATTCGCCAGACATGGCTCCGTGTGACTTTTTCCTATTTCCAAAAATAAAGAGAACCTTAAAGGGCTGTCGTTTTACAAGCATAGATGACATTAAAAGCGCATCGCTGAAAGAGCTAAAGGCTATCCCAAAAATCGAGTTTGAGAAGTGTTTCGATGATTGGAAGAAGCGCTGGCAGAAGTGCATAATATCTAATGGGGACTATTTTGAAGGCGACAACATTAATGTAGACAAATAAATAAATATTTTTTTCAAAAAACGAAAATTCCCGTTATTTTCTGAACACACCTCGTATGTGATCTGCAAACAATCTAATTTCAGATAGTAAACAATCAACACAATTATTCATCGGAATAACGATGGTCCCAACACACTATCTTGTGGCACTCCCACTTTTACTTCCATTTGTTTTGGTAGTGCATTTCATACCATAACTTTTTGTTTTCTACCTTTTAAAAAATTCTTCTATCCCACAAATCAGTTTCTTGTCCACTCCAACACTTGTTACCTTATTTACTGCCATTTTATGGCTCGCTCTGTGATAAGCCTTTGAAACATCTAGTGCTACACTATCAAGTTGGCCTCCCCTGTCCCTTTATTGGCATTCATATACTTTTAGGATAATGGTGACAATGAACTGCCACCAAGCACAGATTAAGACAGAAGGGCCAAACAAATATACAAACAAAAATGTTCACCTGCCTCTTGTCTAAGAAATACTGTAGAGCGAGTTTGTTTTTTTTGCACTATTTTTTTCATTTGGCCTACTTGCCTTCAGCTGTGATAAGCGACCAGTGTTTTTCTCCTATTCTATCTTTTTTTAAATATAATTTTAAACATATTACCCACAACTTTGTAGAAATCTCAGCACAGACTGCACATCTTTAAGTACTGGAGAAGTTTCCTCTTGTTTATATTTACTACCACCTATAGTTTCCTGTTAAACCTACCCAATTGTACCACTAACAATCGAACTGGCGAGTGGATAAAGGATAACTTTCCTTGAACCTAACTTTTTTTTTTTTTTTGGGGGGGGGGGGGGGGCGAAAAAAAAAAAACTTTCTTGGGGTCAATATTAGTTTAAAAAAACTGGACTAACAATTTTGCAGAACACAGGCTGATGTACCTCTACAAACAATTTGAACTTTGATAGTGGAAACAAAGAAATTGCTGCAAAGCACTGAAATTAAGATAGGATAGGGGGAAAAAAAACACAGATACCCGTCACTTACCACAGATGAAGGCAGGAGGACTAGGTGAACACGTAAAAACACAAAAACAAACACAAATACACAATTAATATTTTTTTCTCGGGCTTCCAGCCGTGTTAAGAGGTCACATTTGCGGGACGTTTCGAAGGCGTCCATCCCTGCCTTCATTCTCAACCAAATGTCAATGATTAACTGTTTGTTTATTCAGCCGCTGCTACGGAAATGGTGGAAGACAAAAACCAACACAACGCGATTACGTCATCCGCTCTTCTGCTCGTTACTGACGCGAAACTGTCTCAGCATTTTAATAGCCGGGTTCCAGGCTGCACTGAGTTGATAACCAGTGTCCCTGTTGACTAATAAATCAGTTAATCTTATTTCTACAGCCTCTGTAATAACGCTGGCCCAAAAATCTTTGACCTGGGCTAAAATGGTTGTTTTTTCAAATTCGAAAGTGTGACCCTCTTGCACATATTTGGTTGAGAATGAAGGCAGAGATGGACGCCTTCGAAACGTCCCGCAAATGTGACATCTTAACAAGGCTGGAAGCCCGAGAAAAATATATTAATATTCAACGCCGTGAAAAATTACGATCCTACACAAATACACAATATTTCGGCATGAGCCTTAATCATGTGGGGGGCGGGGATGTGCCCACATCTTTCCCCCTGCCATATGTCTGGCCTCTCACATGATTAAGGCTAATGTCGAAATACTGTGCATTTGTGTTTATGTTTTTGTGTGTTCGTCTCACCCTCCTGTCTTCATCTGTAGTAAGTAACAATTTGAACTTATAATGTTTGTCAGTTTCGTAGATATATAGGTTTTATTCCCCAGTGGGACACTATCCTGTTCC
Organism: Vandiemenella viatica; assembly: GCA_031002005.1. NCBI lineage: Eukaryota > Metazoa > Arthropoda > Insecta > Orthoptera > Morabidae > Vandiemenella > Vandiemenella viatica. The sequence goes on along the minus strand of JARYHS010001113.1, from coordinate 7,860,812 downwards.
TGTATTTAGATTTTTGTTGATAAAAAAGTTGTTAAGTGTAGCTAAGTTTTACATTGTCTTTTATTTATGCACGTACGCTTCAGATACTTTTCCGCAAATTTGTACTTTTAACATCTGCTGGTTCAGAGATACAAAAATTCTTTCAATTGAAACATTAACCTTTTTACACTCAGTATTTTTATGTGAAAAATGAGTAAATTGTAGATCTCGCCTTACTTTACTATATTTGTGGATATACCAATTTTGTTTTGATGCTCAATGTATGGAACTAACTCCCAGCTACAAAATGGCTACTACATTCATTTTGGTTATATGTTAACTTTCTTCCACTCACCCATTTAATTATTCCTAATTTATTATATTATTTTTCTTAGATTTAATTGTCGTTATCCTTTGAATCATATTTTTTCTACACACTGTACTCAAGCAAAAGCATCATACCTGCTACATGCCAAAAACTCTCATTCACAGAATGCAAAAACTTGATCTTCAGCTTCCTTTCGCTTTAGTTTCTATAAAACACTCCTCCCTCCCAAAAAAAGCAACCCAGATATGATTAATGCACAACAGTATAAAAACACAAAAAATGCAAAGAAAAAAAATATTTCATTTTGGTCCTTCTCCATTGAGGATTGTTTTCAAATCGCTGCTGGGTAAAAATCTTTAAAATTAAAATTTTGCTAAAAATGTTGAAATTTCTGAAAATTATTGTAATAACATATTTAATAAAGCAATCAATCAGCTGTAAATTACCATTTTTCCATTTTGATCAGCACAGTATTTCTTTTTTTTAAAACCTTTTGTTTTCAGTTGCCTCGGTTACAGTTTTTTTTATGCATACGAGATGGCCTAACAGCCCTGTTAAAACAAACAACCCCTATGGATTGAACATTTCTCCAAATAATATGGAGTTACTGCTCTAACTAGGTGCCATCCTTACCGTGTAGTATTTGAGCTTCTTCTTGTCCAGATGTATAATGTTGGTACACACCCCGTTCAGGAAGTCCTGCGAGTGCGAGATGATCACTAGGATACGTTTGTACCTGAGAAAACACAAACCCAAAATCAGTTACCTCTGCCTAGCTAAAAGAACAAAAACTCCAGAAGAAACTATACGGTACATGAAAAGAAATCAAATGTGTAACAATGGCAGAATGGACATAAGGTAACTTACAATGGAATCAACATAACGGTCGAATAAAGGAAAACGTGTAGGATAGTTCGAGAGATAAGGAAAAAATGGGGAAAATATATGCAACTGTAATGTGATTGGGAAAACAGGCTCCAATTCTCCGTAGAAGGAGAGAGAGAAAGAAAATTTGGTAAAATAAAAACAAGTTTTCAAAGCATGACAGAAAATGCATTTAAAAAAAGATCAGGAATCTTATTAAATAGAGAAAGCATTAAAAAATGCACGCTGCTCTGTTTTGGAGAACAGGCATCAATTTAATACAGAAGGAAAGGAACAAGAAAATTCAATATATTAAAAAGACTAAAAAAGTGTAGGGGGCAAAGCATAACAAATAACTAAAGCAAATGAGAACCATGTTAAGTTGAATTTACAAAGAACATCATTCGAGAATTGCCGGGGGGGGGGGGGAAGGGGAGGGGCAAGGAGCAGGAAGGAATTTAGCAATGGCCTATTGAAGGTGATTCCAGGTCAGATTATTAATGCTCACACTATGCTCAGTTAGACATTAGAGATTCAGAGAGAATGATGTACAATACGGCTGGAATTTCACGCGATGAGTAAATTATGAAATGAACATCTTTCGCACCTCGCAGAACCTAAATTAACAAAGGAGAGTTTTAACCCTAGATCACTAAGCTTCGTCGAATCGACGACGCGAATTCGAAAAAGTGCCGTAACTTTTGAGTGCGCGGTCAACTCCCGTGTAATTTCAGTCGACCCGTTGCCCCCGCGACGGACGGTAGTGTTTTTAGTGTGCGAGGTTTGTGGGCGCCGGACCAGCGACCATGGCTCGTCGCATCGACGAAGGTTAGTATTAACGTTATATTTTTTACTATTGTGCTTATAATATTTTATGTTTATTTTTAGTTTTAACATCATAAAAGTAATGTATATTATTTTTTATTTTAGATACGATTCTTCAGCTATTATTAGCCGATAATAGTCGCGAAGAAAATTCTTCAGGGAGTGAGAAGGAAGACCACATCGAGCCTGACCCCGCTTATGAGTCAGATCGCGAGGATGAGGTTTCTTCTTTGTTACAACATCCACCTCCAGCTCAAGACGTTCATCCTATCGCTAAAAAAAGAAAAATTCGTGCCATATGCCCATCAGCAAAACGAAGGATGACGAAATCTAGTTGCTATAAGTGCAATAAATCGTTGTGTGGCGAACACAAACTTGATGTGTGTCACAAATGTGTTAGTTCATAGTTTTTTTTTTTTACCAAAATGTTATTTTTTGTTGATTCTATGTGTTTATTTTAATTATTTGAGTTTTTAATAAAGTATTGTGTTCTAGTTTAGTATTGTTTTCTAAGTATTGTGTTTTAAATATGGTTTCAGTGTAAAGGCTGATTAAGTAATAAATATGTGATTTAAATAAATAACAACGTTATAATTTTCTTAATAATTGATTATAATTAAAAAAATGTGTAAAAGAAATAATTATTTTATTTAATAAAACCTTATAAACCTATTTTTATGACAGCGTAGTCAAAACGACGAAGGTTAGTAATAAGCGTTGAAAATAAGGTTAGTGATCTAGGGTTAAACGAGGAAGTACTGAGGAAGAAGATTTAAGTACATATTGTATTTCATTACATCTCTCTTAAAATTACAGTGCTCTGTAACTTATTACTTTTTAGTTTCTTTTTTTGTCACCTGCAGCGCCACAATGCAAAGCATGGTATTGTTAACTTCTGGTTGACCACTGTGCGTTTGTTTTCGTTTGCAATGCAGTCTGTGTACAAGAATTTAACAGTTAAAATGCTGAAGTATTTACTTTTTAAAGCCGGAGCATGTAATCTGTAAAAGTACACTAAGCAAGAACTGATTCACAGGTAAGAATTCACATCATCAAAGCCAATTAAACTTACAATTTAACATTTAATTTTGGCCTGTTGCAGGCGTTTTGAACTGCTTAAAATCATTTTAAAATTAAAAATATCTGTTTTTAGAATAGTTTTTGAGTTGTATTTACAGGTTCTATTGGGTAACGGAAACAAAGAAACTGCCATGAGGCACTGAAAATAAGGTAGGATAGGGGGGAAAAAACAGATACTTGTCACTTATCACAGATGAAGGCAGGAGGGCGAGACAAACATGTAAAAACACAAAAACAAACACAAATGCACGACTCGCCCTCCTGCCTTCATCTGTGGTAAGTGACGGGCATCTTTTTTTCCCCCTTATCCTAGCTTATTTACAGGTAATACAGGAGAAGAAAAACTCCTGAATGTCAGTCAAACATTGTTTGAAGTTGAACTTGTTCTTCTATATGCTAATTTCCCAAACTTTGGTTAAACAGGTTTTGTGCCGACCATGAAAATAATTTTTTGATCTTCCACAAAGATACATAATATTAGCCATTAGCTTTTTTAATTCCTTTTGTTGAGTTTAAAAGATCGGTTCATGCTGATGGTCGCCCACAAAATGTGCGTCAATTGACGGCAAATTTAGTCTTAGAACCGCTTGAGGTTTTAACAACTGTTTTTTTTTTTTTTACCTTCCTGTAAAATGCTGTTCACATTATGGGTTGTTAAAATTTCAAGAAAATTCTTAACTGCAAGATATTTTTGTCATCTTCTAGAAATTTTCTTTTTTAAAAAAATGGGTGGAAATGGTTACCTGGAGCAAACTACCTTATACTTTTTTGTCAGTTACATAGATTTTCAGCCAATCGAAAATATTTTTCTCATAGAATGTAGCAGATAAATATAAACGATCCACAGCAAATCAAGGTTATGTTGCCGTAATCTAAGCACAGCTGCAACATAAATAATTGATTTCCAGCAGAGGCGCGCACGAGGTTTATACAATCACTCTTACTCTTAACTCAAAGCGTGAAAATCAAGCAACCACTTACCACAGCTGTCAAGCGATGAATTAAAATCCGATTTAGCGAAATGATGACTACGCACTCGGGTCTACCTGATGGAATTATTCCATGCCGCAGTTGTATAACCCACCACTTTCACTGGGCATTATCTTTGGGTGGAGGGGGGGGGGGGGGGGGAGATACGATAACTGAACCCCTTATTTTTCACAAAAGTCTCCAAACATCTGTAGATGCATCTATTAACCAGCATAATTCAGTTTCTAATAAGCTTTGTAGTGACAATAGCACACAAACACAGTGATAAGAGTGCAACCGGAAGTTGAGTACACCGAGCGTGGTGGTGTAACGGTTAGCGTTCTGGCCTCGCATTCGGGAGGACGGCAGTTCGAATCCCCGTCCGGGCATCCAGATTTGGGTTTTCCATGGTTTCCCAAATCACTACAGGCGAATGCCGGGATGCTTCCTACAAAATGCCATGGCCAAATTCCTTCCCATTCCTTGCCCCCCATCCTTTCCTGTCTCTAAAGACCTCGCAGTTAAGAGACGTTAAGAAGTAAAAAATAAATAAAAAAGGTTGAGTATGTCACATTTCGGTAGTTATAAAGATCTATATATCCCTGTTTTTAGTCATTGAGGATACAAGTGCAGTTTAATCCATTTAGAACCTGAATCTCCAAATTTATTTGAATAACAACAAACTTTCATACGTTATTTATCCAAGCAACATTCAAAAGTCAGGTGTGATATAAGGTCCATTTTTTTTTTAGCAATGACTAACATCGACTCATACACTTGCTAAGGTTATTCATTGCCCCCTCTCTGTCTGTTTCTCTCGTTCCCAAGATAACAAACTTTTGTCACAGTAATCTACAGTCTGTTTTAATTTTCCTTTGGGACTCATTATGTATATACAGGGTGTTACAAAAAGGTACGGCCAAACTTTCAGGAAACATTCCTCACACACAAACAAAGAAAATATGTTATGTGGACATGTGTCCGGAAACGCTTACTTTCCATGTTAGAGCTCATATTGTGGACGGCTGTGATACAATACGCCATTCTCCAGGGCTGCATCAGCGCATCAGGGATTCCATGCGACGGAGGGTGGATGCATGTATCCTCCCTAACGGAGGACAATTTGAACATTTCCTGTAACAAAGTGTTTGAAGTCACGCTGGTACGTTCTGTTGCTGTGTGTTTCCATTCCATGTTTAATGTGATTTGAAGAGAAGTAATAAAATGAGCTCTTACATGGAAAGTAAGCGTTTCCGGACACATGTCCACATAACATATTTTCTTTGTTTGTGTGTGAGGAATGTTTCCTGAAAGTTTGGCCATACCTTTTTTTAACACCCTGTACAGTGAGCAGGTAATTGTGGACAGTGGTAATGATGGAAATTTGAAGCAAACAAGTTGAGATACTGACAACAAAATTGAAAAACAAAAATCTGTCATTATAGGTAACAATGGAAAAAAGATTTGCTGCTGTGTTGACTGCAAGACTTGCGCGAGCTAAGCCACTCACTTCTTTTAACTTGACAAAGGGTTTAACCTGAAATATTGTTTTTTCTTTGTTTGTGTGTTGTTTTGTGTTGCTGCTGCCTTCCTCCCTTCAACTTTGGTGAGTGTTGAGTGTATTTTACCTTTCCTTTCCATGTAAATCTGTCATTATGTCACATTAATTAAATGAATCTTGCTTGGGTATCATCAGACATGTTAGGAATGGATTTCGATCTCCTTCCTATATGTTGAAGGGTACACTGCTTATATGTCTGTGGTGTAGGAGTTTCTCAAAATGTGCCCTAGTTTTTTAGATATTTGCACGTAAATAAACAAAAATTCTAAATGATTGATATATAATAAATTATTGCTCAATGTTATCAATTGGCAGTGTGGTCTATGCGATAGGGTGTTAGTTACATAATTTTAGTGTCTGAGTTCAAATCCCCACAGAAGCAAATATTTTCATCTTCAGAAATTGTCAATCTTTACTTTTCATTTTGTTTGAACTTCATTTACATACTTTTATCGTGCAAAATAAAATTTTAAACATATCACACTGCTTATAACAGATACAACAAACGTAATGTCGGCCAATAAATCAACAATGCCTTCGTAACATGCATCCTGAAATTAAGTCAGGAGGTGAATCTGTAAGTAAACTGGATTCTGACAAGAATTTTGCAGTGTTTGTAAGCATTTGTCACTTGTTCTTCCATTTCCTTGTCGAATTCCATTTTTCATCACAGATAGGCCTACTATTTTATTTTCAACCATTTACATGCAACCGTTCTTAGAACAAATCGAGTGTAGAAGAAAGAAAGAAAAAACTATCTTTCCAATGCTAGGTGTTTCTTTTAATATACCTCTAGACGATATACAAGTAAAGAATTTATTATATAAAAGGCATATAGATTTTTATTTTATTTTTTTATTGCATACGAATATCTCAAAAACTAGGTTGAGAAATGACTATACGACAGAGATATATCCATTGTAAGGTATCTGATAAATTTTTTAACTGTGTGACAAACTTTTATTGTTAGAAACCTGAGTTAGATTGGATAATATTGTATTTTATTTAATTTTAATAGTCAGTTTCTACGTTAATTTAGCGAGAAAGCAGATTTTCACAGCTTCAAGATTTTGCGTTTCATCAGCCATCAGCATTCACCTGTAGTAGTATTGCAAAATTTCATATTTAAATTATATATTTTTGGCTAAACTATTAAAGTTATGAAATTTTTCATAATAACCTAAGTTAACGTTTGCTATAAGATCTAGCGATTTGCAAAGTTTCAGAGAGATGGAATTATTTTTATTGTCAAGGTCAAAATTGGATGATGAAATCATATTTGAAACTTATCAGCTATCTGATCAGTTCTAGCATGTTCCCATGTGAAACGGAAGTTTGGGATTTTCCCATGCTGCTCGAGTAGCAGAAATTTCCTGGTTCGCGGCAGCAGCGAGTAATCCAGGAACCGTGCGCGCGACAAGACGTACGCTTAGTAGAACAGCAAGTTTCAAGTTTGTCACCATGTAGCGGTGAAGTAGTATTATGCCATATGGGGCCTAGGGATTGTTTAAATTTGGGCATTAACCAACCAATTGAACAATGGAAACATGTGACGAACTTTGATTTGATTTCTCCAACTAGAAAGTGGTACTGTAAACTACGGGGTGTGGTTTGGCTGGAATCGGTTAGGCGAATTTGCAAACTTTTCTTCGGTGACTTTGTCTGATTGCCTATTCAGTTATTGAGTGAGCAAGATTTTCAGAATATAGTGGTTTTAACAACAACTGACTCGTAAACATTATTTACCGATACCTTTCCCTTACCTTGCGGTAGAAAAGAAGCTGAGAGGGGACCTGTGTATTGTAGCATAGTCATAACTTGACATATCCTAGGCTTACGCACAGTCAGAGCTAAGACTAAGCCTTTGTTTCTTACACCTTCAACATATAAGGAGAACGAAATCCGTTCTTAATATGTCTGACGGTCTCCAAGTAAGATGATTCGTGAATGTAAGTATTCGATGAAGAATGTAAACTGACGTCTTTAGCTCCTCTTCGAGCCAGACGCAGGCGTCCAGGTCGAGGTGGTTGGTGGGCTCGTCGAGCAGCAGCAGGTGGGGCGTGACGTAGAGGGCGCGCGCCAGGGCGATGCGCATGCGCCAGCCCCCGCTGAAGTCGCGCGTCGCCTGCCGCTGCATGCCGGGCGTGAAGCCGAGACCGTGCAGGATCCACGCGGCTCGCGCCTCCGCGGTGTCCGCACTCAGCTCGTCCAGGCGCTCGTACACGTCCAGCAGCTGCTCCTGCGACTCGTCGTCCTCGCACGCCACCAGCTCGTCCGCGAGTCGCTCCAGTCGCACCCTCTCCTCGTCCACCTGGACAGATATTCACTGGTAATGACCGGTGAAGCTACAACTGAAAAATACACTGAGGAACCAAAAGATTATGACCATTGCACACTGAGTCTGAATTACGTCAGCTACGTCATACAGTACGGAAGGTACACAAGTGGAGCAGAGACAATTCGGGAGTCATTCTAGCGACGATATGTGTGACAAATGGAGAAATCCACTGACATAAGTGACTAATTGTTATGGCAAAGCCGCTGGAAACGAATATCTCACAAACGGCGAGCTGGTCAGCTGTTAATAGTGAAACCATGAACAGGCAATGAGATGGTGGACGTCCATGCCTCATCACAGAACTTGCAGCTCAGTTGCTAGACGTCCACACCTCATCACAGAACGTGCAGCTCGGAGGCTTGCCCACTCTGTAAACCACGAGTAGGTGACAAGGTGGTGGACGTCCACACCTCATGACAGAACGTGCAGCTCGGAGGCTTGCCCACTCTGTAAACCACGAGTAGGCGACAAGGTGGTGGACGTCCACACCTCATGACAGAACATGCAGCTCGGAGACTTGCCCACTCTGTAAACCACGAGTAGGCGACAAGGTGGCGGCCGTCCACACCTCATGACAGAACGTGCACCTCGGAGGCTTGCCCACTCTGTAAACCACACGTAGGCGACAAGATGGTGGACGTACACACCTCATCACAGAATATGCAGCTCAGAGGCTTGCCCAGTCTGTAAACCACGAGCAGGCGACAAGGTGGTGGACGTCCAAGCCTCATCACAGAACGTGCAGCTCGGAGGCTTGCCCGCTCTGTAAACCAAGAGTAGGCGACAAGGTGGTGGACGTCCACACCTCATCACAAAATGTGCAGGTCGGAGGGTTGCCCAGTCTGTAAACCACACGTAGGCGACAAGATGGTGGACGTACACACCTCATCACAGAATATGCAGCTCAGAGGCTTGCCCAGTCTGTAAACCACGAGCAGGCGACAAGGTGGTGGACGTCCAAGCCTCATCACAGAACGTGCAGCTCACAGGCTTGCCCGCTCTGTAAACCACGAGCAGGCGACAAGGTGGTGGATGTCCACACTTCATCACAGAACGTGCAGGTCGGAGGGTTGCCCAGTCTGTAAACCACAAGTAGGCGACAAGGTGGTGGACGTCCACGCCTCATGACAGAACGTGTACGTCAGAGGATTGACTGCTCTGTAAAGCAGGATAGGCAGCAGAGTGCAATGCTGGTGCAGGCACAACTGTTTTGGAGCACACCATTCAGCATACTTGGGTTTCCTCTAAGTGTTTCCATGTTGACCCAGTGACATCATCAATCACAATTACAGTGGGCACGAGGTCATTGAGATCCGTGGATCAATGGAAATGAGTTGCCTGTTTAGATGAATCACATTTCTTGCTGCACCAAGTCAATGGTCATATCCAGATACACAATTTTCTGGGTGTTCGGCTTGTCGGAACATGGAGGCAGAAGTTTGGTATAGGGACATTCATATGGGCTTCACTGGAACCTGTAGCAGTGACCAAAAGCACCATAGCACCTGTGCCCTACACAAAATATTTTGGACTATCAATTTAACTGATCATGTCAGATGGGCAGAATCTCGCGTTTATATTTTGGGCACCAACTTCATCTGATGTCAACCTGATGGAATATACCATATTTGGGACTATTGAGTGTTACCTCTCCACCCACAAATAGAGCTATAATTATTCTCTTCCAAAGTCTCAACATTTATTTGCAACTATATTCTGCAATTCACATCGAGTGCTTTGCACTGAAACTATCTACATTCATTCTATTCATGAGTAGCACAAAGCACAAAAGAATTTATGCACACATTAGTACGAAACCTAATATCTCCAATCTTATCTCTCCTCTCACCGTAACCCATGTAGCTCGATGGAAGTAGTACTTTGTCGCACTCGTAAATAAAAGGAGTTGTTCACATGTTTGCCAATAAGTTCAAACGAAACCCATGTCTTCTGTCTGCGAGACAATCCCAGCCCAATCTACAAATCAATTCTGTGTTGCTATCACAAGGGCTGTAACAAGCAGTCAAGAATTTAGTGCCACTTATCTCTACTATCAATCAATCTCTTGCGATACAGATCACTTATAAATCTTGTATTACAAGAAAAAATTGAACCAAATCTATAATATGGATTTAAATCTGACCAATATACTGCAGATTTTATTTGCGCTACAAATTTGCTTTCTGAGAATTGCTGGCAAAGAAATAAACCAATCACAGCCCTCTTCCCCAAGACGGGAAGTATTATGGGAATATGCAACACTACCTCCATAATTTTCATGGGAAGTGATGGCAACCCTATGACTTTACCTGACAATGGAAAGCAAGATAAACATTGAAACATTTGAAACTAACTTCAAGAAGGTACCAACAATCAATATCTCCTGTTAGGGCTTTACAACTTATCAGCATCAAGATAATTTAAATCAGGAAGTGAGAGGCGATAAGGAACAGGAGGAAATTTGCCCATGGTCATTTAAAAATACTAACTTCATTTGTGATTACTGGAGATTGCGTTTTCGTGATAAATTGGTATCATAATACGGCACTAGTTTTTTTTTTTTTTTTTACTTACATCTTTGCACCTTATCAACGTCACTGTCAGTAGAGGCTGAGGACAAGGAACGATAAGGAATTCATCCATGGCCTTTTGGAGGAACCTCCTGGCATTCACGTGGAGTGGAATGATCTGGGGAAACCGTGGAAAACCCAAATCTGGATGCCCGGACGGGATTGCACTAGTCAAACACAGGACACCGCTAAAAACACTTGTCAAAGCAGTTTTAGCGCTGTCACACTGGTCCAGGGTGTATTACAACCTAGCTACTGCTTGAAAATAAAGGTCTTCTATTGATTACCAAAGAACAGAAGGAATGTTGTTGCAGCAAAATTGCAATGTCCTCTATACCCCCCAATTTCAGCAATAGGCAACAAAGCGAAATCCAAATGGCTGCTGGGTATTCGAACTCAAGTCCTCCAGGATACGTGCCCCAAGCATTATCTACCCAGCAAGTGGGGTTGATGTGAATAGATGAAACATTACTTCAAACCAGTCAAGAAATGACTGACGAAACTCACCTCCATGACGCACTGCAGGGCCGTCTTGTCCGATGCCGGCATCTCCCGTGTCAGGTGGAAGATGTCGATGTGGTTCGGTATCGGCACCTCGCGGTTACCCAACACCGACAGCAGTGTCGACTTGCCTGTGGATAGCACCAAGCATTTTTTTTTATGGCTTTAAGCCTCTTCGACATCAAGGTCTTTGAAGGTGGGATGTACTGGGGGACAAGGAACTGGAAGGAATTCCGCCATGGCCTTTTGAACGAAGGATCCCAGCATTTGCCTGGAGTGATTTGGCAATCTAGTGAATTCCCCGTACAAATAAAAAAAAAACAGATTTTTCCTCAAAATATGACCCTATGACCACAAGTATTATTGTATTATGACCAAAAGTAGGAAAATGGCCTAAAAATGCATTTATATGCTATATAAAATACATTTAAATACAATCAGAAACATACAATTAGTGTTTAACTAAGCATTATAGCTCAAAAAGAAGGCAGGAAAAAATATGACTTGTCCTAAAGATCGGAACCCTAATGATAACTATGTACACTCTTTGGCAAAAAAAATTGACCGTGTGTGGCTGAGACAAAGTCCATTATTTTGCACTATGTGGCATCATTGGAGAGTGTGTTCCAGGCATTGACTTAAGGAAATGAATAAGAGATGGCACTGAGTTGAATACCCGCAATGATGCCACATTGTGCGAAATAAGGGACTTAGTCTCAGGAGCCCACAGTCATTTTTTTTTGCCAAAGAGTGTACATTTTCGAGGAGGCAATACTGTAGGAAAAGTTCGCAGGTTTCAATCCATGCCTGGTGACGTTTTGGAAGGGTTGTTAAGCGGAGCTTGACAATGGTAGCAGCGCAAGCTTCCAAAATGTCACCAGACAATTTAACTTTGACATAGCTTGAAACCTGAAAAGTTTTTCAACAATATACGACACCAGTCCAATTAACACAATTAGGTCGAGAAATAAAATTTCCAGATCAGAACAAATTTCAAAGTAATTTGCAGGAGGAAACAATTCAGGTGGATTGAATTACCAGAGTAAAACAACACAAAAAATCTAGTCTAGGAACAATCAAGCAGCCGACGGGGACTTACCGCAGCCGTTGAGCCCGAGCAGCCCGTACCGCCGTCCGCAGTTCAACTCGAGCACGGAGTCCTGCAGCAGCTCGTGGCCGTGGAACGAGATCGACAGGTTGTCGATCTTGACGTCGCGCGACCGGGGGTGCACGGCCAAGCTCCCCGTGCACGCCCGCGCCTCAGCGTTCAGCCGCGCGTCCGCCTCCAACTTCAAGCACAGTGCCTCTGCGAGAACGGCAATTACAACTTATCAGTAAATTTTTATCACAGCTAGCTGGCCACTATTGCTAGACTTGAGTAAACTTGTACGATTGAATGAATATATTTAAAAGTTTGTATTTGGTTAAAATTAAATATTTGCATATAAATTCTTATTGCCGTTTTATTCAATTTCAAGTTCATTGCAATGGTCTGGGATATACAAAGTTTCTGGTCATTTTGTTCACCATATATACAAAAAAAAAATCTCTTGGTTCATTTTGGAGAAATGGTTTGTGTTTTACTTATCCCTTTACACCTTATCAACGTTGAGGTAATTAGAGGCGGGACGGGAAAGGGGACAAGGAACGGGAAGGAATTCAGCCATGGCCTTTTTGAAGGAAGTATCCCGGAATTCACCTGGAGTGATTTGGGGAACCCGTGGAAAACCCAAATCTGGATGCCTGGACGGGGATTCAAACGGGCGTCCTCCCGAATGTGAGGCCAGAACGCTAACTGTTCACCCACCACGTTCGGTTTGGATATGGGAACGTCCATAAACTACGTGGCTTGGTCAAGGGGAGGTAGGTGTTGGTGTAACAGCCCTCAAACCTAAAGTCTAAATGGAATTGTATTTTATGAAGAACTTATAGTAAGCTAGAGTTTGGTTGAATATGATCTGGTATGTTTGTTTTGCAATATCCTGTAAATCAATGCATATAAACCGTTTTATGAAAAGAAATTATTTAAAGGCCATTTAAAATGTTTAAGAACAGAATTATGTAAGAGAATGGCTTAAACATCTGTAATTACAAGTATTAATGCAAGTTACGATGTCTAAAGGACAATTTACTACAGTTTAAAATGATTTCTGCGAATAATTTTGTGTTTCTGTATCTTTAATTTCCATTTCTGACCATTTTGTTATGATAAATGATTATGTATTAATTCTGATTGTTTTTAATAAGTTTCAATTGTATAAGTAGGTATTGTTAATGTTCGAGAAATATCTGGCGGGAGCTTTTGAAGTGTTCTAGAAATTTCGATGTGGTTTATATAAAGCTGACACCCGAGACAGAAGTAGTTTTCACCAACTCAATTTACGACAGCCAAGGACTGTATTGTCTGTGGAAGAAGTGTTGTATACAGTCGCTGGATTGTGTGTATTTATGTAAACAGTATCGTTTGATGTCGTGTTTTAGGAAAATATACGCAAGTTTAAAGTGAACTTATGGTAGACTGATTATTTATTGTATTAATAAAACCACCAACAATCTTATACTGGGCTACGTGTGTGTGTGGGGGGGGGGGGGGGTCCAAATGGAGGAGAGGCGTTCGGAGCCAGGAAATGTAGGTATTCACAATAAAACACATACAGTATTCAACTGTAAAAGGCTATATGTGTGTGTAAGTTTTAAGCCAAACTTTCTAAAAGTCACAAATATTTAAATGAAAAGAAAAAATTTGGTATTTGCAGGAGAAGACCGCATTGTTACTAATATGGTAGCAGCTGCATCAGACAGAATGATGTTCTTTTGAAGTTTAAGTTAATGGACAGTTTCATGTCAGCCTTGTTGTAGGTGTATGACCTGTCAGACCACAGTATATTCCTACAACAACTGGTAGGGTTTGTTAATAATTTGCAAGAGGGTAAAAATTAGGCCCATCAGTAACACGTAGAATTGTTTTTAATATTTTACTGGCCGCCTGGTTGAAAAAGCTTGAGAAACACAGTATTCAAGCATCACAATATGTGACATGGAGGTGCAGAAATCATATTTTGATACAGTACTACCTGTTGTCATCAGAATATGAATGTATGCTGAATGCATATGAGGTGTGTGAGGAAAGTAATGAGATTGGTAACACTGAGCGATCTGGCAACACTGTGTGCTAGACCGGATTGTTCATCCCTTCCACATGCTCAGTGTGAGTTTCAACTCCGTTCAGCCAGTACATTATTCTTTACAGCGCCATCAGTGAAGTTGTGTTTTTGTTATGTGTTATGAAAATGGAGCGTTGGGATTTAGACCAACGTTGTGCAATTGTTTTTTGTGTTAAACTCGGGGAATCCACGAGTGTGACCATCGAAAAGTTGAAACAGGCCTGTGGGGAACATTGGGATCTACTGCAGATCGCGATTCCGCTACAACAACATTCAGTAATCTCACTGGAATACTTCTGTTGTCAGTCAGAAGACGTATTATTTTAAAGCAGTAAGTACGTTATAATACAGCCTGGACCAATATTTCAAGCAGAAATTAGGTTGTAATACATCCTGGACCAGCATGGAACCATTAAATGTACTTCGGAAAGAATTTCTAGTGGAGTCTTGCGTTTGCCCACTGCAGTATTATGTCGCCAACTCCTGGCGGTATCGCGATCTCCAGTAATCCCGAACACTGCTTATCAAGAGCACAAGTTTTCCGCTGGCACAAATCATTTTTGGAAGGCCGGGAACACATTGAACATCAACCTCGCAAATTGAAGATCAAAACAATGCTGATTTGCTTTTTTGACAATAGGGAAATTGTGCATAATGAATTTGTTCCTCCAGGACAAACTGTCAACCAAGTGTTTTACAACTTAGGTGTCCTTGAAAGGCTCAGGAAAAGAGTGATTCGTGTGAGACCAGACATTGCAGACAAGAGGATGTTTCATCATCACAATGACATACGGCTTTTTCCATCAGTGAATTTTTTACCTCAAAAAGCATTGCTCAACCCCATATTCACCTGATTTAGATCCTAATGACTTTTTCCTTTTCCCACATTTGGAACGTCTTAAGAAGACGTCATTTTGGAACTCTGGAGAAAATTCAAAAGACTGTGACCGACCAGTTAACCGGTTGAAGGTTTCCAGCGCTGCTACCAAGAATGGAAATGACTCCACTAGTGTATAGCTGCTTAAGCGAACTACTTTAAAGGGGATAACATTGTTATTTGAAAAAAAAACTTTGGTAAGTAAAAAATCAGCCTCATTACTTTTCTCACACACCTCATAAGTTAAACTTTGATAAGAACTCTAAGAAATCATTAGACCTCTAAGTTTTGTGTTAGTGACAGCCAACGTACCCTCGGCACTTATCTCGCGGTCGCCATTCTCCCCCGTGCCATTCACTGCACGCTCCTTCTCTCCATTCTCGGCAGCAGACTTGTTCTGCGTCGGCGGTTTTTTTTTCCGGCTTGGCGGGCCTTCGCGGCCTCTTTCTTCTTCTGCTGTTGCTTCTTTTTTGCGTCTGAAGGCATATCTACCTGCGCAGAAACAGGTGCAGTTATCAGAAAAAAAAAAGACAAAAGAAATACATTCCTGTATCTAGAAGAGGTAATTATTTTTATCACACTGTCAATCACCAATGCATTTAAATTAATACTAGATACTAGCAGTTAATACATTACAAGGAGACATTAATTACTGAAAGTATAGGAAGAGTTCTGCTATAGAAAATAAAGAGACTATAAATGTGACAAACTGGGAAAAGTTTCAAGGCCTTCACTCATAAGAAGGATTAATGAGTGGATGTACAGCTAAATTGATTGAAAAGCTTGGCGAGACCATTGCTTGAGTATGGTGATGTAGTATGTGACACACATTATGGATATCAGATACAGGAGTTTGTAATATAAATCTCAGCCTTGTTTGTTCATTTGAGACAAGCAGCAATTCCTGTTAAACTACTTTCTTTATTTCCATACAAGTCTACAATTTACCATTTACTTAATCAAGTTCACCCATAAAACGGCAAAATTTTTCAGTAGGTCTGGTACTTTTCTTGTCAGATTTATCATAACCGTGGTGCTGCAATTTGATGATGGATTCTTATGTAACTATTCTTATATAAAGTCTCGCTTAGTTCTCGAGATATTGACTGTAAAAAAATTAGTAATGGGTACAGTTTGTTGTGTCTTTGGAGATTTATTTCTGGACCAGGCTGCATTTCAACATAAACACAACCGTTAGTAAGAAAACAAAACACCCATTGTGGATATTCAGCTTTTAGTTCCTTGTGGCTTTGGCCCAAATTTTATTTTTGTTTCAACCTACCCACCACAGTATGCAAATAGTATATTTCAAGAATTAAGGGATATATATAAAAATATCTATATTCTCCACTTTTGGTTTGTCTCATCGAGATACATAAGGATATATCATCAAACTGTTGCACCATGGTTACTGTAGAATCGCCATTTTATCCCTAGAGGTTGTGGTTACACTGAATTGCAGTCAGCACAAAAAGAAAAATTTTGCAAGAGGCATACTTAAAATTCCTGTGGCTTCCATATTCAAATGACACATTCACATACAATGAAAACAATTCCATTTATCCATCCTTAATGGTTGTACATATTCGTTTATGGCGGTGCAAAAAACTTTGAAATCATAAATCTTATAGGACTTTTCAATTGAGAGAAACGAACACATTATAACAAAGAAATTAACCAAAATTTCAAGAGATTTGTATTAATTTCACAGCTTAAGTAGCATTTGATTGTGTAGGACACTCCTATTTCAGCATTTTTAATTTAAATTGTATTTTTGTAAAATGTATGTGGGGAGCATAAAGCCATGGTATTAAAGTGATTAAACCAAATTTCAAGAGGTTAGTACCATTTTTTTTTGATTGGTGGTGAATGACGTGAAATCCTAATACTTCTCTAATTCAAGGAAACATTTAGCAAAAGTTTACTTTCACTGCATACTGCCCACTAAAAATATATATATATATATCGAATAAATATCAAGAAAACCTATACTATTTGATTACATTTACTACTTCGTATTAAATTCAATATAAATGCATTCGTTTGTAATTCCAGTTTTAAAGTTGTTCATCTTTGTGGAATGTGAAAGCTCTTTCACACTCCAATAAACCCCAACAGCAAAAAGTAAACATTCCAAACCTTGACAGCGAATACAATTGCCATCGACATTTTCAGGTTAAATTTCATATACAGTTAATACATAATAACTGCAGAATTGTTATAAAACACAGGCTCTTATCAACGAGATTTCTCTGCATTACATATTGCGAAGTAAGCAAATCTTAAAGGTTGCAAGAATATCTGACAGTTGGAAGAAATACATACGCAGAATTACAACACAAGCTACGAGGAAGCATTATACTTCTAAAGTAAACACAGATCAGCATTACATTTACAACACGTCACCTAATACGCACCGCCGTAAGCAGACGGAATTTTTTTTGCCAACGGAGTTGCGAAA
This sequence comes from Vandiemenella viatica, assembly GCA_031002005.1. Taxonomy (NCBI): domain Eukaryota; kingdom Metazoa; phylum Arthropoda; class Insecta; order Orthoptera; family Morabidae; genus Vandiemenella; species Vandiemenella viatica. The sequence continues at coordinate 7,843,295 of JARYHS010001113.1, read as the reverse complement.
ACCACAATCCGAAACAAAATGACCAACCTGCTAACACTGCTTTCTGTTACATCTATTGATTATACACAAGCTGAAAGCACAATCATTTCACACCACACGCAAGTAAATACACGGTATTAAGAGCCTTACTTTAAATCTTTGATGGAAATAATCTTCACGTGCACGAAACCGTCAAGTAAATTTAGGCAAGACTTTTCGCCGAAAGAGGACACCAGTAGTTTCCGTGTGCGAGCGCTTCGATTAATGTCTTTGTTCGATCATGACCAACCTTACAAAATAAATATATTTTGCATTTATTTTTGTCCAAAAAACAAATCAATATTAATAAAAGTGGGCTCTTAAAAAGGAAACCGCAATGAGAATGTAATATAATGTAATATTCGATTTTTATAATTTTCGCAAATGACTTACGAAAATTCCTATAATAAAAATTCACAAACGGCAGAAGTTGGTGTGTGGAGAAATCACGCTAAAGATTTAACATAAATAAACAAGATGTGAGTGGAAAGGCATGTAGGGAAATTGTCATTTGAGCATATTTCCCCATCACAATTCGAAATTATCTTTCATACAATGCCGTCATTTTTCCATAGATCCTAGTATATGAAACTGACTTCGTGGAAAGAGAGGATTGTCTCTGGGATTCATATCAAAATCATTACGTAGCAATACGCATATATTGCCTCTTCCACGGATGCATTGTTAGAGACAAATATGGACATTAATTGTCAACAACAGGTAGCAACTATTTTGTAAATACCCATGGAGGAAAGAAATATATGGAGACCAAATATCGCTTATTCTGCGACGCAGCCTCTAAACTCTCGGCTGATACTACGCATGCGCGGTGGCGGCGGCCATATTACATATCCAAACAATTGTTATATTCGCATTGTATTTGATACTGTGATTATTTCATTTCCTAATGTGTCTAAGTTTTTTATAATGCCATCTTGTGCTGCATACGGTTGCACAAATAGGCCGGATAGGAAAGAACCTGGAATATCATTTCATAAGTAAGTTGCATTGTCATTATAGTTCTTGAAGTGGGCGGTAGGTGTTGGCAAGTTTGGTGCCTGTCTATTAATATTTAGTCATAGCTCTCAATGGGATGACTTTGTTCTCAAATTTTTGTTGGTGTAGAAAATCAGCATACCTTGGTATTTTGCACATAATAGACTAGCATTACTTTTTATCGAGTGTTGAAAATGAGTTTTAAAGGGGTGGTTTTTACATCACGATTCAGTGAATTTAGTATTGCCCTTTCTTTCGTCACGTTGCAGTTTATACTGACAGTGTATGATGAAATTAAATTTGTTAAATAATGCTATGAAATCTAGGAATCTTGGGGATTACTTGAGATCGCGATTCCGCCAGGAGTTGTCATCATAATACTGCAATGGTCAAACGCAAGACTCCACTATAAATACTTCCCTAAGTACATTTAACGGTTTCTTACTGGTTCAGGCTATATTACAACCTAATTTGTGCTTGAAAATATTGGTCCAGGCTGTATTACAACGGAATTACTGCTTGATAATAATACGTCTTGTGACTGAGTACATCAGTATTCCAACGATATTACTATATGTTGTAGCGGAATCGCGATCTCCAGTAGACCCGAATCTTGATAAAGCAAACTATGTTGTTACCCTAAATGCAGTTTGCGATTCAAATACGCATGTGTTGGCGTGTCTACATAGTTTGATTCTGTAGTGGCAATTTAATGGAGATTGTGGTTAGGTCTAAATGCAGTCTGTACCAGAATGGTTTTGTTGTTGCATAAGGGACAAAGAATTTATCTATTATTGTTAGTAAATTAATGAGAACCATGTTAATGACAAAACGCGTATCGCTATGTAAACTACTTCCAGATATTACCAATAAAGCTTATGATGTATGGTAAACAAGATAAATTTACTGATGTTGCTGGCGAATTTATGTAGGCCACCAACATAAAATATTTTTTGAGGGCATTTCTATCATTACCGTGGCGCCACAATCTGATGATGAATTCTTTTGTATCTCCATGAAAATAAAGAATATTAATTTTTTTGATATTTCGCTTGGTTCTCTAGATATCGAGTTTCAAACATCGCCTACAGGTATAGTTCCTTGTGCTTTAGATGAATTCTTCTGATCCAAACCATATTTCATCTTGACAACAACCTCTAGGAAGAAATAAAACACCTATTGTGCATATCCAGCGTGTATTTCCTTGTGAATTTGGTGATTTTTTTTGGTCCAGATAGCATCTCAGCCAAACGGGCTCTCTTTTGAGACAGTATATCTCGAAAACTAAGTGAGATATTAAAAAATGTTATTTGTTACTTTCGATTTGCTTTTTCAAGTTACAAAAGAATGTATAATCCAATTTGTCTTTCGCGTAATTTTTCTTCTGGTTCAGGCCGCCTTTCGACATAACCACCTCACTTTTGAGACGGTATATCTCAAGAACTCGAGATTTTTTATTTTTTAATTATTCTTGTCTTTCGATTTGTCTTGTGGAGTTACGTATGAATCAATCATCAGATTGTGGCGCCACGGTAATGATAGAATCCCCCTTTTGAGTAATGTGAGAAGCTGTGAGTTTTATTCATTTTTTAAAAAGTTCTAGCCATTGACAGGCTGTTTTTAAAGCTTCATATAAGACTTGTTTCTGTTTGTAAATATGTCGAGACCTATTTTTATTGATTTTGAAATCTTTCTCATGAAAGATTCTAATAGGAGTACTGAAATGTAATGTGGAAATATATCTATTTGAACGTAAGCTATAATTTGAGGACTATAAATAAACAGTTCCTTATTCGCATTAAAAAGAACTATTGCTGTATTGTAAATGCATGGAACATTGTTTCTTCGGCACAGATTTCCTAAGAATGAAGATCAGCGATCGAAATGGATCACGGCTTTGGGGAGACTAGATTGGACTCCAACTAATCTTAGTGTTTTATGCACAGCTCATTTTTCAGAAGATCAAGTGGATAGAACGTCATTATCATCAACGAGATTGAGAGAAAATGCAGTACCAAATATTTTTCCTGCATACCCATTATATCTGGAAAATAGAGTAAGTTACTAATACGTTATTTATGGCAATAATTTATTCATTATACCAGTTCTGCAACAGGTTTCCTTCGGTGCCATAAATTGACAGTTAACCTATGAGAGTAAAAATAATTTTTTTGGTTGTAATTGAGGAGCACCAGAGTATTATTTTGAAATTTTTGTATTATTTTGTATGACTACTACAATTCTATAAATGGATTGTATTTTGAATGACCCTGTACAATATTCTACAGAAATTATCCACAGCAGATGAAATTGAGAATCCCTGTAACATTGTAACCGAAAATTTCTCACCAATATGTAGCTACTAAATTATTCTTTTTTCAAACTTTTTATTCTGGTCTAGGCCGCATTTCAACCTAACCACAAGTGGTAGTAAAACTGAAATATCCATGTTCACCATGAAATTCATTGTGGTTTTGGCAGAATTAATTTTTGGTCCAGGCCACATCCCAACCCAATCCTCTCAATTTGGTGACAGTGTATCCCGAAAACTAAGCAAGATATCAAAAAAATTTTACTCTTTAATTTTTATTTGTCTCATCTTTTTAAATAAGAATCCATCATCAAATTTGACTTTGACCAATTTTTTCTTCTGAATTTCAGCCAAAAACATCTCACATTTGAGACAGAATATCTCGAAAACTAAGCAGGATATAAAAATATTTTATTCCTCATTTTTTTATTTGTCTCATCGAGTTACATAATAATCCATCACCAGATTGCGGCGTCACGTTTATCCTAGAGTCCCCTTGAGGTTTTTGTACATATTCCCCGTGTCTGTATGGAAGCGGCCATGCCCCCTCCACTCCGGCCATGCCCCCACACTCCTCCTCCGCCCGGCGTCACTTCAATGCGTGGTGAAGGTCCCTCGTGTCGTCTGCATATATTTCTTTCTTCCATGTGTACAATGCCGTCGTTTTTTCATAGATCCTAGTATATGATAATGACTTTCTGTGGAAAGAGAGGATTTATATAAAAATCATTAATAGGAGTACAGATATATTGACTGTGACATAGATGTATATATAAAAAAAAGCACTGTCAGAGAAAAATATGTTATTAATTGTCAACAACTCATAGCAACTATTTCGTAAATACCTTCGAATGAAGTTTTTGTTTTTATTTAACGTTTGATGCATTCATGACATTTATAGAAATTAACTTGTAGATTGAGACTCAACAACACAGTGTGTTTGTAACTATGGAAGTTTTTTTTTAAAAAAAAACAAAAAAAAAAAAAACACACACACAATTCAGCAAACAATTCCCTTAACTGATAGGTGAAAAGTACACTACACCAGGGTTGTCAGCCATAAGCTTGTTTCAGTTAATCTTATCTCCTATCTAGGGCCGCATTTAAACATAGTTTACCACAAATTATTGCAGAACACAATCAATAACAGATATGATAAAAGAGCTGGAATGGGACTCATTGGAAGACAGAAGGAGGGTGAAGAGGGTCATGGGAGTGTACAAGGCGTATATTGGTGATGAGGCATGGAAAGATATTAACGAATGGGGCAAATGTTTATGTAAAAATTTGCACCATGAACAAATTGAAGGATATAGAGCAAATTTAAATAACTGTACGATGAAATTAATGTTTGACTCAGGAAGTAAGGTTTAAACTACTCTTTTACAACAGTGTTTAGTTACAGGAAATAATATTTCTACAAATACATAAAAAAAAGTGGAATTCCGAGAAATTATCAGTACGGATGTACGACTTCTTAGATCTTAAAAAATAAAATAAAAGGATCACATGTGATTATTCTTAAAGTATTTTATTTGTAGTTGAATCTGCTTAACGTTTCAATACAACTTAATCATTAATTCGTACTAGAATAGAAACAGAAAATAGTTAAACACCACAAACTACTTTCTGTTTACTAAGATCTTTGCGCCATGTTTTGGTACTCAATGTGTACAACCTATTATTAAAGTAGAATCTATTTGTTTCTAAGAATATCAATATTAAGATGCCTGATTCGATTGACATGATGCCAAAAAATTGTGTAAGTGTTGACTTCATAAAATTTACAAGCATTTACAATTATTGTAAAGCTATGTTTACATCTGTCAAACATTTAGAACATGTATTGGCACTTGTATCAGAACTTGTATGATTATGAAGTTGGCATTTACATCAGTATACTCTAGTATCAGAACCTATTGTGCTAGAAAGTATCATCTCCGTTTGAATTGTCCAAGTATTAAAAATGTCGTCGGATGAAACGTTTTTCATTTTAAGTGTCTGTGCTTATTTGCTACTGAAGAAGAAAAAACATAGATGGAGAAAAGAATTACGATCTAGCCGAGAAGCATGTGGTACTTATGCCATTCCAATGAAAAAAAACTACCTTTGGAAGAGGACGCTTGTTCCAAGAATTATGTGAGAATAAGCCTCACAGATTTCAACATGTTATTAAGTTTAATTCAACCAATTATTGTGAAGCAAGACACTGTTTTAGCAGCTTAGTTAAAAACGAATTCGATAAATATGAATTTTTGTGGTTGCTTTTTCAGCAAAGTTATCTGGAAAATTATACGTACAACAATACAATAAATTAATTTTCCATTGATCCCAATAAAAGAGAATGGCTCTGGGATGTGGAAAGTTGTCAATTTACAGTTAAACAATTTCACAACAAAATAATACATACACCAGAAGATGTACAGTCATAGCATACATGGTACATTAAACAATTGCATAACAAAATAATACATACATTAGAAGATTTACAGTTATAGCATACATGGTAAATTAATTATGTAAACTAAATTTACACAAGCTACTGGCAGTTATTTTGTAGATACCTTAGAAATAAATTCTTCGACAGAGTAGAAGGAGTTGTCAATTAAAAATTCTTTCAGTTTTTTTCCAGAATTAATTCTTATCATCTGTTAGACATTTAATATGTGCTGGGAGCCTATTGAAGATATGTGTCCCTGAATATCAGACCCCTTTTTGAACAAAAGAAAATGACTTGTAATCCTTGTGAAAATCATTTTTACTTCTAGTGTACCGTTTAAAGTGAGTCTGGATGAAGCAGTATATTTCTGGAACTTGTTATCTGTGCCGTGAAGCTAATTAAATTACCTAGGGGGGGGGGGGGACTGTCCCTCTAGTCTGAAATTTTGTACACGCATTCCTGACGATATAACTTTCAAGAAATACTGCTCTTCAGGTGAAATAGATCATACATTAGACAGAAGTTAACATATGCAATAGTGTCGGCAGTACAGTTGGTGGCCATTTCCTCACATTTTTGACGCCAACGATAAAATTAAGCGAGCTTAAAATATCAACGAAAACTTAATTCCTCCCTTGATTTTATTGTTGGCATCAAAAATGAGTTTAGGAATTGCAACCTAGGCTACTTTACTGCCGACGCTATCGCATACGATAATTTTGCCGGAGGGCAGTTCTATCATTATCGTGGTGCCACAATCTGATGATGAATTCTTGTAGATCTCGATGAAAAAAAATCTAAAACAAAGAATAATTTTTTTTTTGATATCTCACTTGGTTTTCGAGATATAGCATGTCAAAAATCAGTTATATGTATAGTTCCATGTGCATTTGGTGATGTTTCTTCTAGTCCAGGCTGTATTTCAATCTAACAACAACCACTAGGAAGAAAATAAAATACTTATAGTGCATTTCCACTGTGTAGATATAGTGGTTTTGGTGACTTTTTTTTTAAGGTCCAGGCCAAATCTTGTCCTATCTCTATATATATATATATATAACATTATTTTCGATTTTTCTCGTAGAGTTACATTCAAATACATCATGCTATGGCGATTTTTTTTCTGGTACAGGTCCCATTTCAGCCTAACCATGTCAATTTTGGGTTACAATATCTCGAGAACTAACCAAGATATCAAAATTTTTTATTTTTTACTTTCAATTTGTCTCGTTGAGTTACATAAGAATCCATCATCAAATTGCGGCGCAACAGTTATTGTAGAATCACCTCCCAGAGCATTACGTCGAAGGTGAGTTTCTTATTGCTTTACTATGAACTTTTTCACAAAAGTTATGTGCTCAGGAATGTGTGAACAAAATTTCAAACCAAAGGGAGCGTGCATAAACCATTTAGCTCCATTTTGCCCTCGTGTGAACCCCCCCCCCTCCCCCCACGTGTCCCTATGTGGCTTTTGCCTCTACCCCCCCCCCCCCCCCCCCACATAGCACATAGCTTATTTCCCTTTTGATGCGCGAAGACATTTTGTACTGTTTTCTCTAGTTGCACTATTGTAAATTACATACGGAGATAATTAACTGAGGGAAATAAATATTCACATGCTGTTATGAGTTCTGTTCCTCATTTTAACTGTGAAAAATGTTATGAAAGGAAAGTTACATGGCCTAGCTCGGAACCCCCCCCCCTCCCCCCACGTAGCCCAGCATAGCCTTTCAGCCAACCCCTCTCCCCCCTGGACCGAGCCACGTAGTTTGTGCACGCTCCCAAATTAATGGACAATTCCTTCTTGATACGCTGCTATTGGACCAGAGCACGGTTAAACGCCATTTATTGTTTGTTAATGTTATCGACTGGTGTAACATTTCTGAAGGCAGAACTATCAAAATGGTGGCACTGCAGCTTGATGATTAATTCTTATGTAACTCCATAAAACAAATCTAAAGTAAAGAATAAAAAATTTTCATAGCTCACTTAATTCTCGAGATATTGAATGTTAGAAATCAGTTACAGGTATAGTTCCTTGTGTTTTTGGTGAATTTTTCTTCTGATCCAGGCCATATGTCATCTTAATCACAATGGCTAGAAAGAAAACAATACACCTATTGTGCATGTCCAGCTTGTAGTTCCTTGGGGAAATGGTGAATTTTTTTTTCTGGTCCGGGCCACTTCTCAACCTGACTACTATAATTTGGAGATATATGTGGACAACTAAGCGAGATTATCAAAAAAATTATTCTTTACTTTTGATTTGTCTCATCAACTTAAAGAAGAATCCACCATCGATTTTATCTTTGACGAAACTTTTCTTCTGGTCCAGGCAACATAACAACGTAACAACATAATTTTTAGACAGTATATATTGAGAGCTGAACGAGATATCAAAAAAAAAAAAAAAAAAATTCTCACTTTCAATTTGTGGTGCATTTATCGTAGAATTCCCTTGCTGAATCCTGCACAGTAATACTATAATGAATTCCTGTAATTAATGATTTATGTTAATTAAGAACATAGTTTTGCTGTCTAAAGTTGCTGTGCCAAAGCAGTGAAATGGATGAGGGTAATTAATGATATCCACTTGGTCAGTAAATTAGTTTCTTCTTCCTTTTTTTTTTTTTCTTTTTTCAGTGAAGGATTATGTAAATATTGATTTATACACTAACTTGATTAGCTCACTGCTAATTGTGACTGCATTCTCTTATTAAACTTGTGACGGATTCACATTACTTCTGGTGTGTTTCTTAAGAACTTTTCTGTTCTGCTGCAGATGCGGCACACGTATTTAGTAAGAAGTGTTGATTTTTTTGCAGCATTGTTATTAGAAGCTGTAGTTGGGTTGAGATGCGACCTGTATCGCAGTAACAACTGTTTTTTTGGGTTAGCTGTAGATCACAATACCACTATAGCTACGTTCTTCTGCGCGGTTTAATACCGCGTCAGCCAACTGCAAGATGTACCATTTTCGAGCAATATTCAGGTTGTATCGCCTGACACACGCACTATCACGTTTGACGATCAGTTTGATTGTATAGGCTGAAGTTGTAATCCGAAACGGAGTGTGTATGGGGACAAGTCGATCGACTAAACTGTCATCTTCCGTCGACTGTTTGGCTCGAAGGCATTCAGAATGCTCTCGATTTTCTGTGCGTGTTCCTACTAGTCATCCGGCAAACAGGCCTGTGTGTATGCTTGATGGATTTTAGACTTTCTGTCTGAATTTATTGATTTATGCAGACAGAATGAGTGTCTATGAAAGTCAAAAGTAAAAATTATTTAAATCAAAAATAGTTCTTCACCTGGTATTCTTATCGGCAAATTGAAAGAAGTTGATCAATAGGCAAATAAAGAAACGGTTATAAAAATGAATTAACTAACAGCTTTTCTTCGTTTGAAAGGAACAGAAAAAATGAAACGAATCATGTAGATTTTGGTCTAGCACTGAAGACATGAGAATGCTAAATTTTTTTATATATATCTTGGCATCCTGCAGTTGCTGATCAGTACATTGTAACATCTACCTGTTGCTAAAAAAAAAAGAAAAAAAGAAGGCATTGTAGTATTAAGGCATTTATGGTGTGGTGTTTCTCATTGTTGTGTCGTTCATTTAAATACGCGGAGTCACCATTGCCAGTAACTCGAAGTAAGTTTTTTCGTTCACGCATACATAACTAAACCAATCTTCAGGTTCTAACTTCAGTTCGTTTGGTAAATTAATGTAACTACATTCTGACCATTACTCTCTAATCCTGTTCTTTTTTTCTTTCTTATTATCAGAACAATAGCCACGGCAACAGCTAATTTCTGTATATCGACCTTATTTACGTTTTGCAGGAAAGAGAAATTAACACGCCGCATACCAGAGTTGACAGCTGCGATGAGAGGGAACAATTATGCTAGCAAACAAATACACAGTACAGAATATTTTGGCATCTGCCTTCTTCGGTGGTAGAAAGACGGTTTAGCGTTCTCGCCTTGCATTTGGGAGGACGGCGGTTCGAATCCCCGTCCGGGCATCCAGATTTGGGTTTTCCATGGTTTCCCCAAATCACTCCAGGCAAATGCCGGGATGCTTCCTTCAAAAAGGCCATGGCCGAATTCCTTCCCATTCCTTGCCCCCATCCTTGCCCCCCATCCTTTCCCGTCTCTAAAGACCTCGATGTTAAAAAGAGACGTAAAGCAGTTACAAAAAAAAAAAAGAAAGACGGTCCATTAGGCTCCGTACGTGTGTACACTACGAACGTCACCCAGTGACTCACTGGGTAGTGGGGAAATGGCTAAGGAGAAGACTGTCGATATATCGGCAATGTCTGAGATAATATATCGAAGGCGATGGTAAAATGAACATATGTAGCAATTGTACGGTACTGATGCAAAAATTTATATCTATAAAAAAAAAAAAAAAAAAAAAAAAAAAAACCTGTGAGCCAGGTGGTTGTCTGGTATCCAGGATATTCTGATACACTAGTTCCCATCTCTGGAGTTCTGCTGCAGTGGTGCTGTCAGGGAAAACTCTTGATTGGTCTCACAGTAAAAGTCGTTGAGGTTCTTGGAATCATGGCTTGGCATGTTCTGGTATTTCCAGAATATCCTGGGTACTAGACACTCACCTGGCTTTAACCACCGTTAAATTCCAACCACTTAACGCATCACTTTTTTTTCTTTTTTTTTTTACTAGATATAATTTTCACTTCAGTACCGTACCCTTGCTACATATGTTCATTTTACCATCGCCTGCGATATACTATCTCACACATTGCTGATATATCAATAGCCTACTCCTTAGCTGTTCCCCCACCCTTCTCCCACTATGCAGTTAGTCATTGGGTGTGTACACTCGTACGGAGCCTTATGGCCCGTTTTTCTACCACCGAAGAAGGCAGATGCTGAAATATTTTGTATTGTGTATTTGTTTGTCCGCCTTCGTGTTCCCTCTCACCGCAGCCGTCCACTTTGGTAAGTGGTGGGTTAATTTCCCTTTCCTTCATTATTTATATAGCCTAGAAGCCGCTTCCATTTTCCTTAGTTTCGTCATTATTTACATTTTGCAACTGACAGCAAAATAAAGTCGTAAATGCAGTGCCTGTGGACTCCACTTAGTTCTGTCAACGGTTCTGTCACTTGAGTACGCATGCCACTAGAAAGGTTGAGGTGGATTACTACTGTGTACCATTCTAGTCCGGTGTGTATGTAATTACTGCTTGAAAAAGTCCTGCCCCCTTCCACCTTATACTTTTGTGAGTGCAACGTTCTTGATGTCCATAACTTCATATGCATAAACGTAGTTCCATGCATATTGCGTGTGGCATATGCTACCTGAAGCAGAATTATAACTGTCATTCCATGGCATGACATGATTTGTGTGACATAATAAGGGGGATGAAAAGATTATTTGCCAATGATGCTATTATTTATCGTGAAATCAAAACCCAGGAAGACAGCGCTTTGTTACAAGACGATATTATGAAAATAATTGCGTGGTGTAAAGACTGGCAGCTGGAGTTAAATGCTAAATAGTGCCAAGTCATGCATATAAGTAATATACAATTAATGGTACTGTCCTTAGAACTATAGATTCCGCTAAATACCTAGGGGTAACAATTCGTAATAATTTGTCATGGAATGAACATATCGAGAATGTAATTGGGAAAGCAAATTGTATGCTCTGATTTCTAGGTCGTAATTTAAAACAATGCACTCCGGAAGTTAAATCGATTGCATATAAGTCACTAGTGCGTCCTCACTTGGAATATCGTTGTTCTGTATGGGGTCCCCATCAAAAGGGGATAATGGAGGCATTAGAGAGGGTCCAGAGAAGGGCCGCCTGATTCGTGACAGGTATATATAGTTGGAGGGAAAGCGTAAGTGCGATGTTGAAGGAGTTGGGTTGGGAAGACCTGGAACACCGAAGGCGTTGCTCTCGATGGAAGCTAATTGAAAAATTCACCACTGACATATTTCAGAATGACAGCAAAGAAATATTGCTACCAGCAACATTCATATCTCGGAATGACCGTGTAAATAAGATAACAGAAATCAGGGCCAGAACCAATTCTTTTCTGTATTGATTTTTTCCACAAGCGATTAGGGAATGGAATAGAAAGGATTTACCGGGCAAGTAAACTTAAAATCCGACAGAGTAGCTTTCAATAAAGCTCTCCGGCCATCCTGATCTGGGTTTTCCATGGTTTTCCCAGATCACTCCAGGTGAATGCTGGGATGGTTCCTCACAATAGTCCATGGGCGCCTCCTGCCATATCCCATATATCCTTTCCCAACTATTACCCTTTCAGATAGGTGCAATTCACCCTCTGCACACACTTTTAGTGAATCGCAGAGTAATAGTAAGGTATGGAGATTTCATTTCAATTCACATTGCTCTCACGAGTTCCGATCCCGAAATCCTTACGTGTAACTAGTTCCGGCTTTATCGTAATCTTTAATAGTACCAGCTAGATATGCTATTGTGAAAGTGTAAAGCAAAAGTATTTTTATGACTGTTAGAAGTTTTTATTTTGAAGCAGCAATGTTAATGAAACCTCATTTATGTCGAAATGAACCCTGGACCAGAATAACAAACACGGCATGAGGCATTTATGATTTGCTTAGCTTTTGTGAACTCATTTGTTCTGATATTATTGTTTCAGACAGTCAAAGTAGTTGTACAGTATTGCAATGTGTGCATCCTGGACCAGAATGACAGCCAACATTCCGAAGAACAGCATATATTTGTAATTTACGTTGCTTTCGTGTATTGCCAGTTCTCGCCATAGTATGTTAGTTTAATTAAACTGTCTGTGTTACAGGAACATACTGCCATGTCTGACACCAGCCAACATAGTGACGGCTCAGAAGAGCAATTGCAACAAGTCTTTATTAAACAAGTAAGTTTTTGCACAGTACAGTGGAACGGAATCCTAGAACCCATATGAGAACAGAGTATAAATTAAAAATAAGATAGGACTAGATGTGAAAATTTCGCGAATATGATGAATGGGAAGGTTGGTGATTTGTTATACGACATTTGTTTCAATTGTTTATTTGTTTAGTGTAATAATAGCGTAACAAAAGTCGACGCCAGTGAAGCAGTTTATTAATATTTCTGTGATATGTGCTGCTGCTATCTAGCGGCTTGGCTCTGAACTGTCTCAAACGCGCAACATTCACAGTTGTTACTTTTACCCTTCAAGGGTCAAATTCTGAAAAAATTTGGATCTTAATTTTAATGTTGTTTGGGTGGAGACCTTTATTTTTTTAAATGAAATCTCATTTATCAATTTCAGTTAGGTATCAAGGAAAATAAATGACTTGGAAAGAAAAAAGTATATTGCGGAAATAATAATACTTTTGCCCTTTAAGGGTCAAAATCTGAAGAAACTCTTTTCTAAATATATGTAATCACCACATCGGAGTCCTAAATCTTTAAAATTATACCCCATGTATCTATAGTGGTTGGATACAAAGGCTCTTGACTAGTGTTGTAAAAAAACCGTTTTTTTTTCTGACTTGGAAAAAAAAACATAAAAAAAACTGAAAAAAAACGTTTTTTTTTTCTGGGACATGTTTTTTTTCATAACTACTAAATCCTCAAATTTGTAATGCATTTATCGTTTACTATGACTGTTTTAGAGTTTATTATCCTAATTTTTAAATCTACTATATTTTTCTGATACAGTAGGGGGGGGGGGGGGGGAGACGGAAATATTGGCAACATTGACTGAACTTTTCTTTTATGAACGGGGACTTCCCGAAGAGGCTAGGTTGCTCAAAAATGAATTCCCGTTCCCCGTTGTTTGGATTGATACTCGCTATTTAAACTAGTGCTGCCAGCCCCAAGGATTTATCTGTAGACCTACGGATCTTTTCAAAAAATAAGGAATTTAAAATTTATCACGTTTTTTAGCCTCCTTTTATTACGTATTGTGCTTTCCTTATATTCGTATACTTGTTAAACTCTCAGCATATAGTGATACTGACTTATTTAATTGTCAGTAATTATGAACTGTTTCGTTGCAACCGTTAGCGTAAACCAACGACTGGAAAGAAATAAAGCTCCTATTTTGTATGATAATAGATTTAAATTCAAACTTAAAAGACCGTAATACCGAACTATCGGCGCAGTCTTTATGCACAGTGTGTACTTTGCACATAAGTTGAAATTGCAATCTCAAAATCTTTTGCGTACAATACAAGAACAACCAGTAAAAGAAAATGTAACTACTTCTGAAGTTATGGATATAGAGGAGACAGAAGAAAAAACAGAAAATTCCGACACTGACCGAACTAGTGTTTGTAGTACTGATACTAGTGAATGTGGTACTGACATAGAGGATGAATAAAATTGTTACCTATATAGATACATTTATGAATCATTATGTAAGACATTATATGATTTAGTAAGATTTAAAACACACATGTAAAATGAAGTTCCGTAAATTAAACTATAATTTATCAAATATACAGTTTCCTGGAAAAAAACCAAATTTAGAAAAATTAACCAGTGTGTTAGGTTTTTTTTTTTCCACAAATCTGAAAAAAAACCTTTTTTTTTCCAGTTTGCAACACTACTCTTGACACAAAAATGTGTTGTAGAAATATTGATATTTTTTTCCTTTAGAGGCCAAATTCCAAAAAAAATAATCCTTTTCTAATATATGATATGACCAAAGCGAAGATCATAATGTTTAAAATGATACATCATTTATTCATTTTGGTTAGAAATACAGGAAGATACATGGTTCATGGTACAAAAAAAACAGCATTTTAGAATTATTAACATTTTTGCTCCTTAGAGGTCGAATTTGGAGAAATTATTTCTTAAAATATGGTATGACCAAAGTGGATACCTAATATTTGAAATGATACCTCATTTATCGATTTTGGTTAGGTATGAAGGGAAATAATGCCTTGTGTTTAAAAAAACACCTTATATATATGATAGGGGAAAATTTCCCATCACTTACCACATAGATGGAGGCAGGAGGACTAGAGGAACACACACACACACACACACACACAATATTTCGGTTCGTAACCTTGACCATGCAAGAGGCAAAACATATAACAGGGGAAGATATATACATATTAGAATTTACATACGAATGAACCAATGATGAAACAAGAGGGAAGGGTGGGGATTGCACCAATGGAGGGGTAATGTTAATAGGGGAACGGAATAATATCTATGATGATCAATCGAGATAAAATAAAATATTTTGAACTTTTGTAAGAGTAAATAAGTAACATTTTGAATACTTAGGTCTCTAACCTTAAATGCTATACTAATGTTGGGTTTTCTTCCCCGTCTTGTGGAGCTAACAAATGAAAAACTTTGTTATGGCATATGCGTTTCGGTTTATTAGACCATCATCAGTGCCCTAGAAGAAGTTATGTACAAGTTTTGATGTTTAGCATAACGTTGATCTAAATGAAGGTATAAATTTGTTATTAACTGTTATTTTTAGCTTATTTTACTTACAGTTTTTGTATATTACATTAATGTGTGGAATGGTTCTATATCAACTTATCCTCCTCAGGTTTCTCACCCACTACTATTTGTATAAGAAATATATTTACACACGTTACACAACAAGAAAACAGACAATTGAACATAATGACCTACTTGAACACTAACACATACAGAATCAGTAACATTCTCAGAAGAATGGGAATAAATATAGCTTTCAGAACTAACAACACCATGGGAAAACACAAAAACATATTAACCCTTTAACTGCTAAGGTTTGCCCGGCCGAGCTCTCGCTGAGTGCTGCTTTGTTTACGCCTAAGCCGTTTACCTGCGCTGGAATTCCACGTTCGACCGGACCGCTGTGTACTGAACGTCTGGAGCGTTGTGTCTGACGTTCTTCTGCTGTCACTCTGCGATTTGAAACCGCAGATACAAAACAACTGCTGTTAATATAACATCTAAAGTTTTTCAATTAAAGCTCCTCTAAAAGTGAATGTCTGCGTAATCTAACATGCCGGTACTTGATATACTAAATAGATATTACAGCAACTGAAATGTTTTTAGTTTGTGAGCGTAGTAATTTATCTGGAGAGAACCTTTCCGAAAACCTTTCACAAATTCTGCACAAATTTTTCGGACTTCTTTTTAACGCGGGCTAATATATTTTTTTTTTTTTTTTTTTTGTCTTTCGTTTAGTTTTAGAGGCGTATAAATGTAATATAATTATTACTCTGCAGTTAACCATGGTTAGTAATTCTTTTTGTGTGATAAGCCTTGAAAAATGGTACAACACACAGTGATATATTACATGTTCTGCATTGGTTTCTCGACGCACTTTCTGTGTCGAACATACAGTGCATTTACGCATTGGCGTGCTCTTCTTTGAATTTGCAATATGAATGAAATTTGGAAAATGTCTCCCAGTAAATCCTTGACGGTATTCTTTATCAGAGCGTCTTCCATTGCTAGGTTCGTTCTGTTTTGTGGCATATGCTTCAACAACTTCTCTAAGGGGGCGTCCATAAATTACGTGAGGTGAAATGGGGGGGGGCAGCGAAATATTACCAAGGGAGAGAGGGGGTCAACGGAAATATCACGTGAAATTTTTGTAGAGTTAAAAAAAAAAGTCTACAAATGACGTGAAAGTCGATGTATTTTCTCGAAAAGTGCAGCTTTGGAAGGTTGCGACCTAATAAAAAAAGGTCTCAAAAAGTTGCGAGGGCAATTTCTAGGGGGGGGGGGGGGCGTCTCACGGACCTGATCTTACAAGACGGGGGGGGGGGGGGTGTCAGGAAATCCTGAAAAATACCTCACCAAATTTAAATTTATGGATGCAACAGACGAAACTCTGCAACTGGCATTTTTCGTCCGGTTACTATTCGGTGAAGAGCGTGAGCATTTAAAATGCAGTGTTCGAGAATGTGGAAAAAGAACTTTTTAAACCACTTCATAGTGAAAATACAGTGTGAATTGAATCTCGCGTATCTGTTGGTCTCATCAGCAATAGATATCATATGATACTCCGTTAGAAATATCAGGAAAAATGACAAACTGCTGGAAAGTTAACTTAATCCCCACTTGTGTCCTGCAGCTTAATCGACAAGCACAAGCTGTCAAACGTGTCACTAAAGCATTCTCTTTTTCCACACATTTCGCTCGCACAATCTGTAGCTTCAAACTCTGAAAAATGGTCATTTACCACTAGCTGATGTACACAGCTTAGGAAAATTACATCGAGATCCTGTCGAAGGGTTATCACTGTCATCCATATCAAAGTGATCATATTCACTGTCGCTTCTAGTAAGAATCTCCATGATTACTTCCGCGGTACAAACACGACGGCGTATTCGGGAGGACGATGGTTCGAATCCCGTCCAGGCATCCAGATTTTGGTTTTCCATGGTTTCCCCAAATCACACCTGGTGAATGCTGGGATGCTTCCTTCAAAAGGCCATAGCCGAATTACTTCCCATTCCTTGCCCTCCATTCTTTACCATCTCTAAAGACCTCGTTGTTAAGAGACGTTAAGCAGTTAAAAAAAATAATGACTGTATGCCATTTTCTCAGCAAAAACTAAAAGGAAAAGAGCAATACAAATTAGATCACAGCTGCCAACGCTCAAGGGCCGAATGAGGGAAAACAACTAACCACCCAGGGTGGAAATATGGCTTCATAGCCAGGCCGCTAAGAGGCTAGCATGTTAACACGTCTGGAGCACAGACAGGGCGGCGAGGCGGCGCGTGTATACACGTCTGGAGCACCTGGGCGCAGTAGTAGCCACGCGCGTTAACACGTCTACAGCAGTCAAAGGGTTAACAGTAATACAGCTGAATATAAATATCAACAGTCAGGAATATATAAACTGACCTGCCAACAGTGCAAGGTTATCTACATTGGACAAACGGCCAGAAAATTTGAAATTCGATATAAAGAGCACATAAAGGCATTAAGATGCTCTAATCGTTCTACATATGCAGAATATTTAATTGAAAACAAACAGGAACACACAGAAATGGGAACAGACATGCAAATATTGGCAATCAACAACCACGGGAAAAAACATGTTAACAGTTCAAGAAAATTTTCATATACAAAAGGCACTAAATGAAAGGGAAAATGTGATCAATGAATACATCCATCTCACGAATTTAGGGCACTAAAAATGAACTCGCATTCAAACACACTGCTATAGCAAAGATAAAATTTAACTACATTAAGCAAATTAAGTTGGTAATACATATTGTCAGGCGCCTAGGCTGCACGGGGGTAATGCAACACTTTCACCTGAACTGTGAAACATTAAGTTCGTGACCATGTGCAGCCTTCTGGTACCTATAATATTAATTAACCTGGTCGCCACACATTCGTATTAGACCCTAAATGCGAAGGATAATTAAAATAAAGTCACTTAACACAGTTTGAGAGTAACCAAATACTTATATTCTTGATAATAGTTCACTTGTACATTGTCGGTACCAGAAACGCGAATAAAGCATCGAACAACAGTTTCTCTGAAGATTACAGATTATGTACAATTCTAGGAGAAGACAAAAACTCACTGAGTCCCCCTAACATTAGTGAGTATTACGACATGTTAGAATTTGCCTAAACCGCTACCACGTGGAACAATTTCCTCCTCTAATTAGCGCGGAGTTGCGCGATCACTTTCCGGTGAAGGAATGAGACCTGAGTGAGACAATCTGTGCTTGCTGCAAGGTCTTTTATAGACTTCTCAGAGGCTATGACGTCAGCAAATTTTTCTTTAATTAATATCTCCAAAAGTACAAAATAGTTTAACTTGAAATTTTTACAGGGACTTTCTATCATCATGTTCTATCTGTTTTAATTTAATTTGACATTCAAAAGGGTTTCTATAATCTTAAAATTGAAGTCATCATGTGACCAACTTGGAGGAATTTTTATGCGCTCCATCAACAATCCGCGACAATCTATCTTTAAAAACTTAATTATTCTGACGAATGCTTAAACTTTTTACGAAACCATTATATATTCGTTATCGTCTCAATTTGGGCTATCTACTGATATAAATTTCAAATTAATATTCCTTTTAATTAAAAAGTTCATTTTTTTCTCTTAATTAAAACTGCTAATTAAACTTTGCCAAATTATTTAATTTTACTACCAAAATATCCGGAACAATGCTGACTATAGCTGTTGATAAAAGTTCAGCCGTAGCTTTACTCGATTCAAAGATATTTCAAACCTTAGATTTTTACTTTTCTGATCGCGCTTTTCAAAACGTGAACAAACCGGAATATCTCTTAAAATAAACATTTTGCGATATGATAAATACACTTTAAAATGATTGTTATGGTGTATCCTGACTGTGGGAAAGATTACAGGAAAATTCCTTCAAGTTGACAATTACTCTTCTCGAAATTTCTAAGCAACTTTACAATCGATCTATAGAATATTTTACTACTGGGGATAGCTAGTGGGAGTGCTTTTGGTGAACTGAAAGGTACTTTACAATATGCCATAGACAGTCAGCATCTTCGAGAAACAACCATAAAACAATATTTAAAGTTGTTTCAAAAGCTACCTTGTGTGTAAATACAAAATTGGTCAGTGGATGATTAAAACAATAAATAAGCTTGTTCTAGAAGGTACCTTCAAAATCTAACGTGTGTAATATTGTTTCTTATACAAATTTTAGTGGGTGAGAAATCTCAAGAGGATAAACTGATATGAAACCATTCCACACACTAATGTAATATACAAAGCTGTAGGAAAAATAAGCTAAAAATAACAGTTAATAGCAAATTTATACCTTCATTTAGATAAACATTATGCCAAACATCAAAACTTGTACATAACTTCTCATAGGGCACCGATGATTGGTCTAATAAACTGAAACGCATATGCCGTAACAAAGTTTTTCTTTGTTGACTGCATTAGGTGGAGAAGAAAAACCCAGCATTTGTAAATAAGTAATATATATGTTCCATTCAAAGACTGAAAACGCTCACTGAGTGAAAAGAAAAAAAATGATCACAATTGCATTCTGGTTTCTTTAAAAATGGACATAGTACGTTACTCGCATTATGGCACTTGCAGAATGCGTTGTGTCTAAATCAAAAAGGCCACAACGCTAAGTTCGCGTCTGGTCCAGGTCACGTTCTCCACAAGTACGACTCAAAATTTTCTTCTTATTTTTTTTTGAGCCTTGTAATATGAGTAAAAAGAATCACATATGTTAAATGCACCCTGGACCAATTTGTCATGAAACAAAGGCTTAGATACTGGTAAACTGCAACGCGTTGTTGTCATTTTCAGGAAACCAGAACGTGTTGTAGTCGGGTTTTTCTGCTCAATAAGCGTTTTCGGTCTTACTGTGTTATATATATATATAAAATACTTTAATTACAAATCATGATATCAAAATGAACCACCACTTACCTTTGATGATGGCTGCATTGCGTGAACACACATAAAAGACAAGAACACAAATGACGTAGTAATTTTCAGGAAGACCATCTCACAGAATGACTTTTTGGATTAGTTGATATGGAGCGCATGCTCTGGTGGCAATTTCCCTACACACCCATTTTGCACCTTTCCAACACCCACCTACATTTGCACTCTACAAATTTCAACTTTAAATTCTTTCAACGTTTTTGGTAAATTATTTATCATTTCCCTGGGTTACTTATTGCAATCCTTGATTTCCCTTAACTAAAAAGAGAATTTTGCTACACCCTTGTGCCTGAATTCAAGTGCCAGCTTGTCGTCATATTTCCCCTTCCATGCATTACTTTTAATTCTTACACCAATATAAGCCCATGATCCTCTTCACCCTCCTCCTTTCTTCCAATGAATCCCATTCTAGCTCTGTTATCATATCTGTTACTGATTGCATTCTGCGGTAATTTCCAGAAATAAATCTAGTGGCCTTTTATTGCACCCTCTCCAACTCCTGTTTTTTTTTATGTACTCAAAATGTGGGTCCTATTCTACACTACCATATTCAAGCAATGGTCTGACCAAAGTTTTGTAACCCAATTCCTTTACTTCTCTCGTACATCTCCTCATCACTCTCTGCAACAAGTGTAGAATTTGAAACTTTTAACTCCTCTACCAATATTTTTCCACACTCATCACCAATATACTCCTTGTACACTCCCATGACCCTCTTCACCCTCCTCCTGTCTTCCAGTGAATCCCATTCTATTAGTCAGAAACATGATGGAAGTAAATTTAAACAGAGGACGTGGGAGGTGTAGTGATTTGCAGGTAATACCCGAGAATTTCAAAATAATATAGGAAAATCTAAATAACATAAATCTGAGTAAGCAAAAATAAATAAATAAGTGAATAAAATAAATTTTTTAAAGAAATTTAATCCAAAGAATCTATGCAATGTAATATCATAATTTATCGCGAAATCAAAACCCAGGACGACTGCGCTTTGTTACAAGACGATATTATGAAAATAATTGCGTGGTGTAAAGATTGGCAGTTGGAGTTAAACGCTAAAAAGTGCCAAGTCATGCATGTAAGTAAAAAGGTGACACCATTTAACTATGAATATACGATTAATGGCACTCTCCTTAGAACGGTAGATTCCGCTAAATACCTAGGGCTAACAATTCGTAATAATTTGTTGTGGAATGAGCATATCGAGAATGTAATGGGAAAAGCAAATCGTATGCTCCGATTTCTAGGTCGTAATTTAAATCAATGCACTCAGGAAGTTAAATCGATTGTATACAAGTCACTAGTACGTCCTCACTTAGAGTATTGTTGTTCTGTATGGGGTCCCCATCAAAAGGGGTTAATGGAGGCTTTAGAGAAGGTCCAAAGAAGAGCCGCCTGATTGGTGACAGGTATATATAGTTGGAGGGAAAGCGTAAGTGCGATGTTGAAGGAGTTAGGTTGGGAAGACCTGGAACACTGAAGGCGTTGCTCTCGACGGAAGCTAATTGAAAAATTCAAGACAGATGTATTTCGGAATGACAGTCAGCAAATATTGCTACCAGCAACATTCATATCTCGAAATGACCATGAAAACAAGATAAGAGAAATCAGGGCCAGAACCGATTCATTTCTGTACTCATTTTTCCCACGAGCGATTAGGGAATGGAATAGAAAGGATTTACCGGGCGAGTAAACTTAAAATCCGACAGGAGTAGCTTTTGATAAAGCACTCCAGCCATCCTGATCTGGGTTTTCCATGGTTTTCTCAGATCGCTCCACGCGAATGCGGGGATGGTTCCTCACAATAGCCCATGGGCGCCTCCTGCCATATCCATTATAACCCTTCCAAACCATAATCCTTTTCGATAGGTGCTATGCACCCTCCGCCACACACTTTTAGTGAATCGCGGAGTAATAATAATAATAATAATAATCACCTCTGGTATGTAGTGGTTCAATTTGTTCAGTGGGGAAGGAAGCCAAGGAGAGGATAGATGGAAGGAAAAGTACTGATTGCCTTGTGCCTAGTTTGTACTGGTAGGCAAGTTCCCACCTTCTGAGTTCAGAGAAACTGCTGCTATTAGGGAGAACTCTGATAGCACGGACTGTGAAACAAGAGTTGAAATTATTCGAGTCGTGGGTTATGGCATGGGCAGCAACTTGGTTCCGTGTAAATACCGTCTGTCGGTGGCCATTCATTCTTATGGAGAGTGCATTAGTGGTCAAACCTATATATGAAGCCAGGCAGTTGTTGCATGTTGGTATATTACGTGGGTGGTTTCACAGGTGGCGTGTCCTATGATAGGGAAGCTCTGGCCAGTGATAGGGTTGGTGAAAGTGAATGTCGCACATCTTGCACGGGGTCTGTTGCGTGGGAAAGAGCCTTGGGGTTGACTGTTGGGACGAGGAAGACTGTGTTTGGGGACTAGTAGCTGGCTGAGGTTGGTAGGCCTGCTGAAACAAGTTCTGGGAGGGGCAGGGAGGATTTAGGACCGAGCGTAGTGGGTGAGTGGTTTAACGCTCTGGCCTCGCATTCGGAAGGATGCTGGTTCGAATCCCTGTCCGGACATCCAAATCACTCCAGGTGAATTCTGGGATGCTTCCTTCAAAAGGCCATGGACAAATTCCTTCCCGATCCTTGTCCCACCTCTAATTACCTCAACGTTGACAAGGAGTAAAGCCATAATTAAAAAAGAGAAAGATTTCTAGCGAAGAATGGATGTCATTTCTGCGCAGGGTAGCAGGAAATTATAGCCGTGCCAAAGGATTCTGTTGACGGATTTGAGGTGAAGGAAGTATTGTGTTCCTTCACTCTATCCCCTGCTTGCCTCCATCCACAATATCTAAATTGAACCAAGCTGTCAAAACGCCGTGTTTACACAACACCATTGGTGGACACACGAGAGGATTTTATTGCATCAATATTGGTAAACATGCGTACTCCCACTTTCATTTATGAGTGTAGGGAAATGCTTCGTAAACCAACCTGTTTGAGTCGGAATGACAGGAAAGATAAAATTAGAGAAATAAGGTGCCGCACTGATTCTTATACGAATTCTTTTTTCCCTCGTACCATTAGGGATTTATCGCGCGACTGGTTATAATTATAAATAACTCAGTTCTTTCGCTTTACATTATTGTTCACAACTCATATTCCTCTAGGAACTACATCGGACTTCTAGTATTCGAAGAATGCAAGGTTCTTCAGCAGTGAAATGGTTTCAAAACAACCGTTCGGTCTTTGTCGCTAACCTCCAGCTATCTCTTGATTTCTTATCGCCATGGCAACTTACATTTCCTTGCTATAGGAGTAAATATATCGATTTTTGTTTAATTTCATGGCACAAAAATATGGTTTTCTTATGAAATTCTGTTCTGTCATAGATTGGAATGCACAACAAAGAGATTAGGTTCGGTGCTGCACCCTCTGCCACCCACAATTTTGTGAATGGCAGAGTATATATGTAGATGAAGATCAATACGCCACAAAAGTCTACACTCGCCCTTACTACAAGTATGTCATTTGTGATCTAGGACCGATCGTGGTGGGTGAACAGTTAACGTTGTGGTCTGGCATTCGGGAGGACGCAGGTTCAAATCCCCAGATTTGGGTTTTCCATGGCTTCCCCAAAACACTCCAGGCAAATGCCAGTATGCTTCCTTCAAAAAAGGCCATGGGTGAATTCCTTCCCGTTCCTTTCCCTGATCCCATCCCGCCTCTAATGACCTCGCTGTCGATGAAGTGTAAAGCCAGAGCAAATAAAAAATGTGTTCTTGGCTTGCCATTGTAATACCTGAATTCCTTTTCATTTCCTATTCAGTTCTATGCCAGCACTAATGATCTTAATGTTGATGAGCCAGATAGATTTTTGATTATTACAGGATCAATATTTACTTCCTGAATGAAAATTAGGAGTAGGAATAGTTAAAGCAGTTTGAGTGTTATTTGTAGCAATAAAATTTTAACTGACTTGGTATTATGTTTGTCAAAGTAATTGTCATTGGATTGGAGGGGTAAAAAACTCCTTAAAACAGAATACCTACATATAAAAATTAAAAAAATATATTACTATATAATTTAGTATTTTTAGTAAATGGACTGTTTGTGAAATCGGCTTAGTTATGTCAAAGGTTCTGTCTTGCATTACAGTTTGTGACTATACAAACTATTGACAAACAGGGACCGAGCGGGGCGGTGTAACGGTTAGCGTTCTCGCCTCGCATTCGGGAGGACGGCGGTTCGAATCCCCGTCCGGGCATCCAGATTTGGGTTTTCCATGGTTTCCCCAAATCACTCCAGGTAAATGCCGGGATGCTTCCTTAAAAAGGCCATGGCCAAATTCCTTCCCATTCCTTGCCCCCCATCCTTTCCCGTCTCTAAAGACCTCGATGTTAAAAAGAGACGTAAAGCAGTTAAAAAAAGACAAACATGATTGTGCTTGCCACTAGAATGGTATAGGTGGATTACAAGCTAATTAATACTGTATATGATTCTAGTCCGGCATGTATTAGAATGTAATTACTGCTTGAAAAAGTCCCTCCTCCCTGTTCCACTTTTGTGAGTGCAATGTTCTTGATGTCATAACTTAGTGCGCATAAACATAGCCCGCCATTGTATGGCATAAAGTAAAGTGATTTCATTTCAATTCCCAAAATTACTACTTCTGCCTAGTGTCGCAAACGGAAAAAAAAATTTTTTTTTTTTCCCAACTTAGTAAAAAAAAAAAACCAAGCACCCTGTTTTTTTTTCTAAATATGTTTATTTTTTTTCAGAAAACAATAAATTTGATAAATTATAGTTTTATTTACAGAACGTTTTAACATGTGTGTTTTATATCTTACTGAATCCTATAATGTCTTACATAATGATTCATAAATGTATCTACATAGGTAACATAATTTTATTCATCCTCTATGTCAGTACCACATTCACTAGTATCAGCACTACCAACACTAGTTCGGTCGGTGTCGGAATTGTCTGTTTCTTCTTCTGTCTTCTCTAGATCCATAACTTCAGAAATAGTTACATTTTCTTTTACTGGTTGTATTGTATGCAAAAGATTTTGAGATTGCAATTTTAAATTGTGAGCAAAGTACACACTGTGCATAAAGACTGTGCTGATAATTCTCTTATTATGGTGTTTTAAGTTTGAATTTATTATCATACAAAATAGGGGCTTTATTTCTTTTTCATTTGTTGGTTTACACCAACAGTTGCAAGTAAACGATTCATAATTACTGACAATTTAATGACTCAGTATCATTATACGATGACAGTCTAAGAAGTATACGAATATAAGGAAAGCACAATAAGTAATAAAAAGAGGCAAAAAACTGTAGATAAATTTAAAATTCAAATTTTCTGAAAAGATCCGTAAGTCTAGAGATAAATTCGTATGGTTGGCAGAACCAGTTCAAAAAGCGAGTATCAATCCAAACAACGAGGAACGGGGATTCCTTCTCGCGCAACCAAGCCTCTTCGGGAAGTTCGTAAAAGAAAACTTCAATGTTGCCAATATTTTCATAATTTTCTTTTCTACTGAACCAGAAAAAATGTAGATTTAAAAATTCAGATAAGTACTTAGCATAAACTCTAAAACAGTCATATTAAATGATAAATGCCTTACAAATTTGAGATTTAGTAGTTATGAAAAAAATACCTGTCCCAGAAAAAAAAAAAAAACATGATTTTTTTTTCCAAGTCAGAAAAAAACCGTTTTTTTTTTTACAACACTACTTCTGCCACATGTGACTAGTTTCGGCTTTATCATAATGTTTAATAGTACCAGCTGTATTTGCTAAAGTTCAGGAAAAATGTATTTTTGTGTAAGTCAGAAGTTTTTATTTCGAAGCAGCAATGTGAATGGAGGTTGGCTGTATGTTGAAGTCGACCCCTGACCAGAATAACAAACATTTTGTGGTTAAGGTTATAGCATGAGAATTTTAGGATTTATTTTTTATTTGCATTGCTTTTATCAACTCAATGGTTTTGATATTATTATTTCAGATAGATCAAAGTGATTGTACAGTATTGCAATCAGGTTACCAAGCACCCTGGTGCAAAAAAATATTTTGGGCACTCATTTCAGATGGGCGACCTTATTTATATTTTTTAGCTCCCTGAGATTTCCCCCCCCCCCCCTTTTCCCGCTGAGCTGTTGTTGGGGGCCACGATGCGTGGCACCGCCTAGCCCTCCAATAGCTACGCCCGACTGCAATGTATGCATCCCATACTAGAATGATAATCAACTTTCAGAAGAACAGTGTATGTTTGTAATTTACATTGCTTTCGTGTATTTCCAGTTTTCATTACAGTATGTTAGTTTAATTAAACTGTCTGTGTTACAGGAACATACTGCCATGTCTGGCACCGGCCAACATAGTGACGGCTCGGAAGTGCAATTTCAACAAGTCTTTATTAAACAAGTAAGTTTTTCCACAGTCTTATCCTTCAAATTAAAAATAAGGTAGGATAGGGAAAATTTCCCATCTCTTACCATAGTGGAGGCAGGAGGGCTAGAGGACACACACACACACAAACACACACACACACACAGTATTTCAGTTTGTCACGTCAGAATTTACATATGAATGAACCAATGATGAAACAAGAGAAGAGTGGGTATTAAATCAGAGGGAGGGGGCAGGGGAGTTTACCAATGCTAATAGTGCAACAAAATAATATCTGTGAATATATTAAAATATTTTAAACTGTTGTAAGAATAAATAAGTAAAATAATAAATCAAATTAGAATTGGAAAATGAGCCACCACTTACCTTTAGAAGATGGATGTGGGGCGCAAACACGCAGAAAAGACACAAACGCACAAAATAAAGTAATTTTTGGGAAATAAACCCTTCGTCAACGGGAGAACATTGTGAGAGGTGGGCGCAGCTGGAGACTGCCTCACAGAAAGACCGCCAGTCGGGATAATGGTGGGGGTAAATTCAAACATCGGAAAAGTAGAGCTAATTACCGAGCATAGATAAATATCCAAACTAATCTCTGGTCGGTGGGAAGAGCAAAATATAATTAGAACTAAATTTGAAAAGAAAAAAAATTATTATGTTTATTATTATATAAAATATTTTACAAATTAAAAAGATATATAATAAAATAATAATTTTTATGAAGTAAACATCACCTTAGGTTAGTGGTGGTTCAATGTAGGTAGTGGGAAAGAGAGGATTAAAAAAGGTTAAACATATGTAAGACAGCAGAACTCCAATTATCCGAACTCCGATTATCCGAAACGCTTTTTTAATTAAGACAGAAACGTACTGGGAAAATGCTTCCCCTCTTTTACAAAAACCAACCCAAAGTTCGGATGACTGCAGCATTGTTTACCGAGTGGAACGGCGAAATTTTCATCCCTGAAGTGCAAAAGCACCAAAACAACCCTTGGAAAAGAAGGTATTTTCAAGATACATACAATAATTAATTAAAATAGAACCTTTTCTGGAAAAATCCAATTATCCGAATGGGGTCCGGTCCCAATTGATTCGGATAATTGGAGTTCTACTGTAATAATAATGACCAGGTATTATCTTAAGTTGAGACCAGGTGGTTGCCTTGTGCCTAGTTTGTACTGGTAGGCAAGTTCACACCTTCTGAGTTCAGAGAAACTGCTGCTATTAGGGAGAACTCTGATAACAAGGACTGTGAAACAAGAGTTGAAATAATTCGAGTTGTGGGTTATGGCATGGGCAGCAACTGGGTGCTTTGGGTTCTGTGTGAACACCGTCTATCGTTGGCCCTTAATTCTTACGAAAAGTGGATTTATGGCCAAACCTGGTTGCGTGTTAATTGGTATATTACATGGGAGGTTTCAAAGGTGGTGTGTCCTACGATGGGAAAGCTCTCACCAGTGATAGGGTTGGTGAAAGTAGTGGAGGCATGGTGAACGTCACACATCTTACAGTGGGGTCTGTTGCGTGGGAAAGATCCTCGGGGCTGTCTGATGGGACGAGGAGACTGTGTTTGTGGACTAGGAGCTGGCTGAGGTTGGTAGGCCTGCTGAAACAAGTTCTGGGAGGGCCAGGTAAGATTTTGGTAAGAATGGATCTCATTTCTGGGCAGGTTAGCAGGAAATCATAACCCTGCCGAAGATTTCTATTGATGGATTTGAGGCGAGGGAAGTATTGTTTGACCAGGACTGAACTATACTTTTCCTTTCCTTTACCCACCCTTTGCCTCCATCTCCACTATCTAAATTGAACCACCACTAACGCCTTTGGCTTAAAATTCTTTTTACATGTTTCTTCAGTTTTGCATTCTCAGATTTATGTTGTTTCTATTTTACTGTATTATTCTGCTCTTTTTGCAAGTCTCCAAATCACTATCCCTCTCTCTATCTATGTCGACAGGGGGCGAAGACACAAAAATTACTACAATTATGTAATTTGTGATCTTGGCTTGCCATTGTAATACCTGAATTCCTTCTCGTTTCATTTCCAGTCCTATGCCAGCACTAATGATCTTAATGTTGATGAGCCAGATAGACTTTTAACTAACACGGAATCCACATTTAATTCATGAATGAAAATTGTGAACAGGAATTGTTAAAGCAGTTTGAGTGTTATTTGTAGCAATAAAATTTCCACTGACTTGGTATTATGTGTGCTGAGGTAGTTGTCATTGGATTCGAGGAAAAAAAAAAAAAAAGCTTCTGAAAAAAGAAAATGCGTATGAAAATTAAAAAAATATATATAATTTAATTTAGTATTTTTGTTAGAATGCATGATTGCATTGTCTGGCTTACTGCATTTCTTTTCATTACAGGAAAATTTATGGGAAGATGAGTTAGTCTCCCCTACAGATAACTTGGATTCTGGACAGAACGTAAGTCTTGGCATGGTTTGGTACATTTTTTTAATTTCTTGTAAGATTTAAAAGTCAAATATTTAGTTTATCAGCTTCTAAAACCACCAAAAATAATGGGTTGAATCCTCAGTTCTGCCAAGTCATTTTTTTTTTTTTTTTTTGCAGGCACCTAATTAAACAGGATTGTTATTAATTAACACTCATAACTTGTGTTGCCAGGTCTGGTTTGTTAAAAATCGGGACGGAAGGTCAAAAAAATCGGGATTCATGGTTACAAATTGGGTAAACAGACATAAAAATTAACGTGAATTATACAGGGTGACTTGCGGGAACCGGACGTTTTTCAAATGAGCAGTACAAAGTTAATTTACTTAGTAATATTATTTAATTGCCTGTAGCAAATTCGGATTCATACGTCTCAAAAAAGTCTTTTAATGCTTGAAAACATTTCACATAGTATGAGAAACGATTATCTAGCTTCAGAAAAAATTCTCTAACTCAAATTTCCTCAAACTCAGAGCAGGCTTTACACTGTTCTGCAAAATGTCTGCAGGACATTCCGCTGATATAATTTTGCCACTATTATCCTGCAGTAACTGTAAAACTAAATTACGTCGCCCAAAATACACATTTGCATTGTCTGAAAAGTAACTAGTAAGATGTTTTGTATCAGTAGTGCGCTCAGTTGTGTCACTAAATTTGTATACACGGCTGACGCGGTTTGATTTGCATCATAAAAAAACATGTACGCCAGTTTTTAAATTTGTAGTTGGGCTTTAAAATCTAACCATCAGTGGAAAAATTTGTAGGCATCTGTAGCAACACTATGAAATGTATCATTCCCACTGGCCTTTTTTCTTCCGAGATACAATTTCTCAGGAATTTAAAATAGATACACGAAGTAGATCGAATTTTGATTCACAACTGAGCGAATTGAATGACAAGGTGTGCTTGACTGAGAGGTATGTGACTTCAGCAGCTATCACTTTCTCTTCTTGGGTGTTCATTCGATCGTTGTTCAAAACCATTTTCAGCGATAGTATTAAATTGCCACTTCTTTTTTTATGTTCATTACATTTCCGGTGTTTTTCTATATCATTTTTGCCAGCATCAGATTTGGGAAACTGTTTTTTCTTTAGGTTTATTATTTTGGGCAGGTTTTGATAAACGAAAAAAAATTTCCGAACATTAAAAAATAACACATTTTTCTTTGTTTTTTTCTCTCTCGGACTACTCGTAGCAGCGTTGTTTTTAGCTTTGGAATTGCTGTCCGAGTCTCTCATTTTGATGGAATTGCGGAAAAATAAAATTATCTTTCCAGCAACACATATCAAATTAGCAAAAATACAAATAGATTCACGATCTCTTCCTTTTTGCCTTCCATCTATTAGCTTACGGGTAGTAAAACAAATACTCTTCGTCAGAAAACCATAAAATTTATTCAATCTAGAATTACAGTAAGCACGCACACACATTCATATTAGTAAACCAAAGAGAATAAACTATCTAGCCAAATACTAAACATAACCACATATTCCCAAGTGCGAGGTGAATTATAAAATCACAAGTAACAAACTTAGCACATTTTGAGGAATTTACTGCATAAATAGTGCTAATACTTACGTGGCTTAACTACTTAAAACCCCACTATGTACGAAACTCAAGTGAAATCAGCCTGTGAATGGACGAACGATGAAGGAATTAGTTTGAAGTGCGACGCATATCCAGCAAGAGCGAGAGCTTCAGCAATGCAAATGCTCGGCAAGAGGTTACAAGAGGTGATGGATCAGCACGAGCGCTGTAGCCACTATACAACAGTGGAAAGAAAGAGCGTACTAGCGATGGAAAGGATTACATCTTTGACACCTATCACAACTTT
Organism: Vandiemenella viatica; assembly: GCA_031002005.1. Taxonomy (NCBI): domain Eukaryota; kingdom Metazoa; phylum Arthropoda; class Insecta; order Orthoptera; family Morabidae; genus Vandiemenella; species Vandiemenella viatica. The sequence continues at coordinate 7,812,408 of JARYHS010001113.1, read as the reverse complement.
AGCGCTCCAGGTTAATAGGTGTAAAGGGCGCTTTTGAATAATAGGGAATTAGTAATAAAAGAATTAAGTAAGTCATTGGCGCAGGGCGAGCTTACAGTCGAACGTTACTCAAGCGTAGCGCTTGCCAGAACGTTCGAGAGAATGTCATATTCAGCACCAGGTTACCGACCGCTGAAGTAGGGCAGCTTCGGCCGCCGTACAGCGGCTGGCAAGTGACCGCTGGTGACCTCCTGCACAGTCGACAGATTCGCTCCTATATTAAGGCCGGCAAATCAGGCCTCGCGCTTAGCTGTTGGAACCACGCCGAATCTGCGCCAGACGCCGGAAGCCCGGGTCGCGACTTCGACACTCTGCCGCCCGCTAGCCAGCCCGCCCTCAGCTTCCAGCCAAGATCTCCAATGCCATTACTGTAAGTTACTGTTCAGTTATTCCGTGGACTCTTGCCAGAGGCGTCTACTGCATGTATCTACTCACTGGAATAAATCAAGGTGCCAGCCCAACGCGCCTTATCATTTAACTTAGAACCAGCCCTTCTCTTGGTACTTGGTGTCAGAACAATCTGTCAGCTATCTAAGCTAACTAGAATAACAGCAGCCGAGAGAACGAGCAGAGATCCTGGACAACGAGAATTCCTGGCAAGTAAGTAACTTAAGAATAATACCTCCGGCCTCCACTCTGACTATCCTGACGGACGAATCAGTCAGGCTTAGCCTCACGGCTGATTACCCGCATTGCCCAAGTGGGACGTCACATAGGGTCTGTTGTACCATTAGCCGTGAATAGCACTGTTGGTGACACGCGATTCTTTATTTTTATTATTATTATTAATTTTTTTTGCGGTGACTTATGGCTTTTATCATTTGGTTAAAAAATCGGGACATTTGGCGTCCCGATCAAGGGTAAATCGGGACGCGTCCCCAGACCCCTTAAAATCGGGGCACCTGGCAACGCTACTCATAACCCTGATAATGTAATGTCGCATATATTTCAGTTGTAGTTTGCATCACGATGCAGTTGGGATTACTTACATGTATATGAAATAATGTCAGTGATAGCAACGAAAATTAAAAATAAATCCTAGTAACTCGTGTTGTACTGTCGCTCCAGGCCACGTAGATTGCGACAATTGTTGAACTGCTTCCATTCACATGAAGTAATTGTTTTATTTTTTTAGTGACAAATATTGCTGCTCGAAAAAGGAAGCTCTATCAGACGAGTATTAATATATATACATGTTTGTGTGTGTCTGCTGTATGGCGATATAAATTTGATCCCACATTTCTTAGCTTACATATATATGGACACAGAATATGATGAAAGCATCTACATCCAGTGAAAAACAAATAAACACAAACCAACAATAGTTGATACATACTTTCGGTGTCCTAGCAGTTAATTTCTTTGCAATTGAATGACTCCCATCATCTTGATTGTACAGTAACGTTATACATATTTCTTTCTACTTTGGTAGAAAATAAATAAAAAGGCAACTAATAATTAATATACAGATTTAAACTAGTTAGTTCTGTATTAATTATTATTATTATTGTCATTTATCCCCATAGCGGAGAAGGATAAGCAATTTTGATTGGATGTGTTCAATTTTTCTTTGGGATGTTCTTCTTGTTCTGTATTAAAATTATTGGTTATGTTAAGTCATGACAAAGGTGGATTCTGTTTCCAATTGAAATTCTGTCATCAGGCTATTATTTATGTGAATAAGTATGTTTAGTCTTGATGCAGAGTTTAAGATGGTTTTGTTATGTTCTCGTATATATTTTGATGTTACAGGATGCAGTACCACAATGCAGCAAAGAAATCAAGGTGGAAGATAAAATACAGATTAAATCGGAAGATATTGATTCTGAATTAGAGCAAACAAAACCAGATATGGTGTCCACATCAGACATTGATGGGTAAAGTTTAATTTAATTGCAATACAATAAATGCTTAGGTGGCAATTTCCCTACGCACCCATCTTCCCCCTTTCTTGCACCCACCTACATTTGCCTTCTACAAATTTCAACTTTAAACTCTTTCAGCATTTTTGGTAAATTAATCATCATTACCCTTGGTAACTTATTCCAATCCCTGACACCCTTATCTAAAAAAGAGGATCTTCCCACACCCTTGTGCCTGAAATCGAGTGCCAGCTTGTGGTCATGGTCATCTTTTCCCTTCCATGCACTACTTTTCATACCTACTCCAATATCTTTCCACGCCTCATCAGCAATATATGCCCTGTACACTCCCATGACCCTCCTCATCCTCCTCCTGTCTTGCAACCAGCGGCGGCCTTAACGATTGCGCAGATCTTTGGGAGGCCCTTGTCCTTTGTGCAAACTATGTGAATCAAAAGTAGGTATTTCTTATTGACGAGAAATGAAAAAATTATAAATAAACAAATTTTCAATTTATATATTAGAATATTTATAAAAGTTGACAAACATAAAGAAGACAGATTATAAATCGTGATAAATTGAGGTACATAAATGCCTTAAAAGAGAGAAGCATGATTTTAAAAATGATGTTTGTGGCTTTTCCTGAGACTAAAATCTTTAATTAAAGCACGATAATCTAATGAATGAACTGCGTCATTTTCAATTGAAAGAATAGCAAAGGCTGAAAGCCAATGAATATGTTTTGATGATTTTTTTAACCTCGAAAAACTCCTTTCTGCAGAAACAACTGTCACAGATGTGGTGGCAATAATTCTTATGACTACTTCGATATTGGGGTACACTTCAGTTAAATGTTTTACTATTATATATTTCAGCACTGAGATAATGCCATAGTTTCCTTCATACACTCTGACAAGCATATTCAGTTCTTCGTTGTCAGAGGTGCTTTCAAGTCACTGCATTGCTTCAGAAATTCACAATCACTAATTTCCTTTAATTTTCTTTTTATGTTATACATGAAACCAAACATGCTCTCGTGATGTTTAAGCGCCTGAAATCTTGGTTGGCAGCTTTCGCGCACATTGCCAACATTGACATAAAAATTGTTTATTTTGAAAATTTCTTCCACAGGTAATTTAACAACTTTATCTTGCCTTTCGTAATCAAAATTTGTTCTTTTTACGTCTGCTTCTCAAGACTTTGAACTTTCTGTCAATATAATTTTTTGAAAATGTTTGCGATTCGGTGTGTGTATTTGTTAGAATATGTCATTGCATACCATTTCCTTTTGTTTTCATTGTCCTGTGTGGTTTGTGTGTTTGTTTGAACAAGGCATCAACATTGCACTGCGAACTGACAACTCACTGCAAAGACAAATTAGACCCCATTCAGACACAAACAAATACCACAATTCAGGCATTTACCAACTCACCTGTCAAAAATGTGAAGCAATATACATAGGACAAACACGAAGACAGTTCCAAATCAGATACAAAGAACACATGAAAGCATTAAAATACAGTAACCATTCCACATTTGCCGAACAACTCATAGAAAACGACCATTCACCAACAAACATAAACACATATATGCAAATTCTAACTATCAACAACCACAGACACAACACACTCACTATACAAAAAAAAAACTTATATATTCAGAAAGCAAAAAATGAAGGCAAACAAGTACTAAACAACCAAGTAAACCTCACAAATAAAACGTTACTCAATTTAATATACACAAACTCGACAGACAAAACAAAATAAACACAAACTGTATTAATAAAAAAAAAACACACATATATACATCACACATAAATACAAACCCACCATCATCACGCATACACGCACTTTTCAAAACTCGCACTATCGGCATGAGACATGTCATTTACAAACAAGATGGCCACAGCAGACAACCGAAGGACGCGAAAGCGCACCAGAGACAAGACATCAACAAACCAGCTGGCCCAACAAACGAATAATGAGGACCAATTTCACATTAAATTAGGCCTACACTTTATCAAACAGAATATCGTGCTCACAATATTCTGAAAATGATTGAAAATCGATATGTACTGACTTACCTGTCTAGTCCCAGCTGATTCAATGTCAAAACTCACAGCGCACAGAATTCGCAAATAATTTATTTAAAGGATCCCTTCTTATCATTTACATATTTTCGCCTACAAATCTTTATATTTATGTAATTTTTTAGGCTGGTTTAATTTTTTTTTTTTTTTTTTTGAATCACCCATCTTTGGGGTACGTCAGATCAATCACTTCTTGGATGCTTGCGTTTTCTTCTTCTCCCAGTATTTGTTCATTCTATCTGATCTCTTCCTTCTTTCCTCTTCTGATATTTGAATCAGTTTTCTGGTGTTTATCGCAACTTGGAACCTCTTACTTTTGTCTTTGGTCACGGTCTTGGCTGTACCATTCTTTAACATCACTTTGGTAATCTGGAGTTCTCTCAAATCCTTTACCACTTCCTTAAACCAGTTGGGCTTAGTCTTATTTTTATAAAAGAAGTCAAAGATTTTTTTTTGTTAGTCTGTTAGGATTCATTCGGAATATGTATCCATAGAATTTTTTTTTTTTTTTTTTTTACTAGTGTATCACATTACTACCACAAACACAACATGAATTACTTCCTGTTTTAAGCAGTATAAAAGAAAAATAATGCAATTGAAAACTCCAACCTCAAAACAATGCTGACTGAGCTAGGTTTCTGAGTGGTTAACATTTTGGCCTCACATTTGCGAGGACGTGGGTGCAAATTCCCCTCCGGATCACTCCAGGCAAATGCCAGGATGCTTCCTTTAAAAAGTCATGGCCGAATTCCTTCCCGTTCCTCGCCCCCAGTCCTATCCCACACCTAATGACCTTGAAGCACATATTTGGCAGTTATTTGAGACTTCAGACAGAAGTGAAAACTTAAAACTGCTAACATTATACACGCAATACGTCATACATACAGCTACAGATATACTAAATAATTCTGTGCGGACGTAATGACAGAGATTAAAGTGAGGAGAAAAGGAGGAGAGAGTTTAGGTTTGTGTAAATCAAACGTAAACAGTGTTTTTCTTTTTATTTTAAAGAATACATATCCAAAATTCCATCAAAACTGTGTTTTTGTATAAGAAATTTGCAAAAAACTCCTAAAGCAAATATATATATATTTTTTTTTAAGTGCTTAAAGTCTCTTAACAGCGAGATCTTTAGGGACAGGAAAGGATGGGGGCAAGGAATGGGAAGGAATTCTGCCATGGCCTTTTGAAGGAAGCATTCCGGCATTTGCCTGGAGTGATTTGGGAAACCACGGAAAACCCAAATCTGGATGCCCGGACGGGGATTCGAACTGCCGTCCTCCCGAATGCGAGGCCAGAACGCTAACCGTTACACCACCACGCTCGGTTAACCGAATCCCCGATTATCTTGCAGGTGGCATGTTGACAGTGTGTCCAACATGTGGCACATTGGTGACACAAACTCGCAGATTTAGCTCCATTATGCAATGAGGCTGTAGGAGAAACCTGAAATTGTCCTCTTTTCGATTGCAGAAATAACAGCAAGCAGACACGAGTCGAGTGTCAACACGAATGCGTTAATGTCGGTCGATCCGCTCTTGTTGCCTCGGCTCCAAAGTGGCTTAAGTATACAGATGAAAGGACACGAGTGGACAAAAAAGAAAAGATCCCTAGGCGATAGACACTTTTTCTTGCATGAGGTCGTGGAACTAGCTTAAGAATGTTTCATTCTATGTATTTAATATTTTACTTGAAATATATTATTTTTACACTTTACTGGTCGGAAAAAGTGTAAAGTACTATGATCAAAAATCATATATATTATTTCTATATGGTATTTTTTTGTCACAAGCCTGTATCTTCCTTCATACTTAATGGAAATCAATGAATGAGGTGTCATATTAAAGCTAATGGTCTTCACTTTGGTCACATCATATTTTAAGAAATGAAGTTTTCGTGATTCGGCCCTTAAAGGACAAAAATGTTATTTTTTCTAAAATGCGTTTTTTGTATCTCGAGCCATTTATCTCCCTGGTTATCTAACCAAAATCGATAAATGAAGTAGGATTATAAGGAGTAATGTTTCAGCTTTGGGAAATCATATATTAAGAAAGAATGTTTTTGGAATTCAACCCATAAAGGGAAAAAATATAAATTTTTCTATAACGCATTTTTGTGTCACGAGTGATTTATCTCCCTTGATATCTAGCCGATAGAGATAAATGAGGTATCATATTAAAGAATAAGGTCTCCGCCGTGGTAACATTATATTTTAAGAAAGGAATTTTTTGTAATTTGACCCTTAAAGGTAAAGAATGTTAATTTTTCTAAAATGGGTTATTTTTGTATCGAGTCACTTATCTCCTTGGATATTTATCCAAAATCGATAAATCAAGTAAGATTATGAGGAATAATGTCTCAGCTTTGGTGACATTATGTTTTAAGAAAGAAGTTTCTGGAATTCATCCCTTAAAGGGAAAAAGTATAAATGGTTCTACAATGCATTTTTGTGTCACGAGCTATTTATCTCTCTTGATATCTAACCAATATAGATAAATGAGATATCATATTAAATACTAAGGTCTCCGCCGTGGTAACATTATATTTCAAGAAAGAAATATTTTGTAATTTGACCCTTAAAGGGCAAAAATGTCAATATTACTAAAATTCATTTTATGTTTTTCGAGCCTTTTATCTCCCTGAATTTCTAACCAAATTCGATAAATGAAGTAGGAGTATGAAGAGTAATGACTCAACTTTGGTGACATCATATTCAGCCTCACTATTCATCGCATTTTTTTTCTCGAAATTTTCGCACGTGTCGTCTATTAAATTATTATACTTTATAATAAAGTATGGTTAGCAACCCTATACAGAGGCCAAATTAACCGGTTGGTAATTTTCAAACTGGGTGAAGACAGATGAAGCTCTGGTTTTGGAGCCTCAGCTTGTAGAGTCTGTAACGTTACAGGTATTTTGAACAGATGGCTCCAGTCTGTATGGAACACACAATTAGTATGTCACTTACCTTCACATCCTGCCGTCCAAGTAACCTAAGATCCAGCTGCATGATCCGCCTGTTATTTAATTGAAATGCTCTTTTTTTATGTATAATCATCAGTAACAAGATATAATTCTGCCATGTTGCCTAACTAAATGTTATAATCAGTATTAATATTATTATATTAATATTATACAGGGGTGTAGCTACTGTGGGGCTAGGTGGTGCAGTGCACCGGGGCCCTTACGCTCGGGGGGCCCCCAAGCATACCTCTGGAGGCCCCAAAGTGCTCCTCTGGGGGCCCCAAAGTGCTCCTCTGGGGGCCCCCAAGCGCAGTTCAGAGGGCCCACAAGCCTTCACGGGAAACTGGCAACCTTTTTTTTTAGCTCTACCATCTTTTAAGGGGGGCCCTGAGACACAGGGATGCCCCTCACTGCTCAGGATCCCCTAAGCACAACTCAAGGGCCCCCATCCTCAGCTCAGGGGGCCCCTACCAGCAACGCAAACCAAAAAAAGGTCGCCCATCTGGCCTGAGGGCCCAAAATAAATTTTTTGCACCGGGGCCCTTGTTGACCTAGCTACACCACTGATATTATAAATAGTTTCAAAGGGAGACATGTAAAGAACATAAAAAGTTTGGGTTGCCTTTGCAAAAGTGGCCACTAGTAGATGTTGCCAGTTGTTAAAGATTCGTAAAAGTGTGTGCACAATTTTTTATTAAAACAATTAAAAAATATATATATAATTTAAAATACTTGCGGCCATATTTGGATAGGCAAACCCTGTAGACTCGTATTCCACTCCTAGTAATTATACGTAAAAATTGAATTTCAATCAAATAACAGGTGGACTTGGAAATCGTGCAGCCCCAGATTTTGGGCTAAAACAAACTTAATTCGTTTCTCAGTTTCAAGGGAAGGTGCTATTGCTATCAATTGACTGCAGTTGTTCCACAAATTTCAATTTATTTCATAACTCTTAGCAATGAGCACACAAAAATGTTCACAAAGTACTTTTCCTGTCTGTCAAATTCCTCAAAATTAAACTGTAACATCCTTCATCCAGTCCCTTGAGACTAACTACGGCTTTTCCCTCGGCACATTCATACTAACCCACATATTTAATCATTCTGTTCTATACCATACTGCATATTGCAACTCAAATTCCATTATCGATCGGTACCGACCGCTATCTTGCCCGGCCTTCAATAACAATGACACGCACTTTTCTCAACAATGTGTCCCCCACAAAGCAAACAGTACATCATGTTTAATGTTGTATGCAACAGTATACTTAAAGCAAAAAGTTAATTTCAATGGATGAAATTAAAATTATATTAACCATATATCTTATTCCTAAAATGTGTTGTTATTCAGGGTGGCCACAGACCTGGAAAACCTGGAAAATATGGAATTATCAGGGAATTTAAAACAACCTTGAAATATCATGGAAATATCAGGGAATCCAAGTAATTTACAAAAATTACCAGGGAATTTTAATTGCAACAACCCAAAATTTGGAAATTTTTTGATAATTTATTTTAATATTGAACTTTTGCATTAAATAATTCAGCTTATATATTTTTGACATAAAATAGCTAACAAATGCCACATTTACACTAGCAACTTGCATCTCGTCTTGTGCCTCATCTTGATAGGATGACGAGATGTTCGTACGCAAGCGCTGATATGCACTCTCTCTGGAACTCAGCATTCGAAATTATATTTTTAAAAAAGGTGGATGACATCTAAATTCAGAATTATAGTACTACATGTAAACTCAGAAGTTATATTTTTTACTGAATAAAACAGCAATCGTAGAGTAGTAAGTTTATAAAGATGTTTTTATGTTTCACTAAACAGTTTTACAATTTCAAGCAAAGTGTGAAACAGATGTTCCAAAAATATTGAATTTGTGAGAATCTTTGAAGTCCTGGTTTTGAACTTCTTTTTAGAAAAATTGAACCTATAATATCAAAACGAAAGCCTAGATTCAAGATACCAATGCCAGCAAAAATGTGAATAGCGATAATTATACGGCTTTATAACTTTTTCATATTAATGATATAAGGCGAATTAAAGCAGGAAGAAAATAATACGTAAGATTATGTAAATACTAACCAGAGGTCTAAATAGGTAGGATTTATAAAGTTTTGTCATTCAGAGCTCTTTCAAATGCTGAATTGATGCGATAGTATAAACATCGTGCTCGTGCCTTTGACTCGCACCAAATAAACCGCTGCCAAAGCGAGCGGCACACCCAAGCAACCACGCAAGGTGAGCCTACACGATTTCACGGTTTCTACAAACTCATGTTCATGCTATCTTGCGTACACTCGCGGAAACTTAAGCGTAAGTTTTAACTTGGCAACAGAAGAAATTGAAGATGGAACAAAAGAAGCTACAATAACTGAACTAGAAGATTTGGAAAGAAAAGTGTAGCAAATGATGAAAGGCATAAAAAAGCTAAGCTTTTGACTGAGTCAAGTTACTGATGAACAATTTAAAAATCTTCAATTATTTTATCTACCAAATATTGAAATATTACTATTGTTCCTAGTTCATATTAGTCTTATTCTTATTTTTGTGCTACTCGTTTTTAATTATGCTTCATGAGATTACTAAATTAGTTATAAAATTTCCAAATAAACATTCTTGAACATGTTTCTTTTTCTAATTTTTTGAGTTTTATACCAGATTTAATTATTTACAATCAAAATCTAATTAAAACTTTAAATATCTTAATCATGCAAATAAACTTTCTAAATCAGGGAAAAATATGGCAAACTTTTCTGGAAAACCTGGAAATAACAGGGAATTTTTAAATTATTACCTTGTGGCCACCCTGTTATTGTTTTTTTTTTTTTTTTTTTTTTTTTTTTTTTTTTTTTTTTTTTTTTTTTTTTTTGTCACAAGCCATTGTATCCCTTGAGGTCTAACCAAAATCTATAAATGAGGTATCATTTTAAAGACTAATGCCTCCACTTTGGTCACATCAGGGTTTTAAGAGAGGGACTTTTCTGCAAATTTCGCCCTTCAAGGGTAAAACTATCAATAATAGTTCCACAGTGCATTTTTTTTCGTCACAATCCATTTATCTCCCTTGATATTTGTACAAAATCAAGAAATGGGGTATTGTTTTAAAGATTATGGTACTGGTTTGGTCATGTGATATTTAAAGAAAGGAATTTTTGACCATAAAAGGACAAAAGTATCATTATTTCTGAAACGTGTTGTTGGTCTCCCTCGATACCTTGCCAAAATCGGTAAATGAGGTATCATTTTAAAGATTATGGTCTCTATGGAGATAACATCATAAATTAACAAAGAAGTTTTTAGGAATTTGACCCTTAAAGGGCAAAAGTAATAACTATGAAGGTCACACGTATGAGACAGTTCAGAGCCAAGCCACTAGATAGCAGCAGCACATATCACAGAGACATTAATAAACTGCTTCACTGGTGTTGAGAATGATTTAGTGCGTTACCAATAGATAGCAACACCACATATCGTAGAGGAATCAATAAACTGTGTATTTTTTGTACAATTAGTAGCTTTTCGGATATTTCTTTTTCTGTTGCGGAAACATTTCTGTTTCGGTACAGAATTCTTATGTAAAAATTTCATTCATGAAATTTTCTCATGCGCTACGATCGCAGAGATATTGCAGTTTTATAGAATATTACTACGTGTGATGTGGTACTTTTTTGAGATCTACAGTTTTTCCAGCGATGTCATTTGATAGATAGTGGAACAGTAGCAAGGGGAGGACATCACGGAGGGCGCCCGAGGTCGAGGCGACGCGTGGCCGCGTGGGTGACCAAATCGGACAGTTTCTGCCATCTGTCGGCA
>JARYHS010001113.1:7619014-7800626 GCA_031002005.1 Vandiemenella viatica | reverse complement strand
TAAAGCATTAAAAAGGAGCACAATTATAGAAAATGTGACGACAGGTATAAAAAAATAAATAAAAAAAACTATATGTTCTTCCTTTGTCTCTAAAAAGCAGTGTATTCAATGTCAGTAAAAAGATAATAGTATTTGAATTGATACTGACAATTCCAAAACTAACTACTCATTTTAAGATCCTTACTATGTTTGATTCATGTATTCTGTTTATTTTAATAACCAAAGTCAAGAAATAAAACAGAATCTAGGCATAATCATAGAATGATCTTTTTTTATCAACATTTCTTGAAAGGCATGTTCATCTCAAATACAGCTTGATCCACAGCATACGTCCTCTATCTTGAAAGCTACATTTCTCAGTACATATAAGCCAAACTATTTTTGCAAATTTTAATCTGGACAGTAAGCTCCAAAAATTTGGGGAAAAAAAAAAAAACCATATACATTGCTGCAGTAGTTTTTGCGTGATGTCACTTCAAACTTTCAGACATGCACAACTCGCTTACAAATTTATAATAGCAAAGAGAAGATCGATCACACATAACAAATTAAGAGTTATTTCTTTTTTAAAAAAATAAGAGCTTTATAGTTTATAAATTCATTAGAAGCAAGAGGACTAAGGTAAAGGGAAGTGAAAAAACAAAAACAAAATGGGAACAGTGTCGTATATAGAGAAAAGAATAATATATACTGCAATGCAAACAAAACAACTGCTATATATCCGCAGTAAAAATTGCAAAAGCGGATGCAGGACTCGCGTGAAAGTTCCACAGTTGCAGATATGGATATCTGTTACATCCCTACCACACATCTGATTAATCGTCATTCAGAAAACAGTGATCCACATAATGCAGCATTAAAAAGGACCAGTGATACTTTTTGTTTTTTATTCAAAAGGTAAGAACTAAGCCATTTATTAACAATTAATCTACAGGGAGATTCAAAATAACGTGGACAAAATGGCATTGTATATCTGTCATACAATAAGGATCAAAAATCGCACAGGAACAGAGGGTCCCAAACGCCTGTAGAGGGCGCTAGAGCCATGAGAGGGTGTTGTGACACAAACACGGTCCCTTGGATTTTTTCATGTAGGGATTTTTAAAAGGACTTGTGTATGAAACACCTGTTGAAACGCCGGAAGACTTGGTAGGAAGAATCGTTGTGGCAGCAGATGTGTTCGAGATACACCTGGTATCTTTGAGAAGGTGCGCTGTTCCATGCAACGGGGATGCCGGGCTTGTCTCGATATATCTGCCGTAGGCTCAACATTTGGCTTGCATTAGTCGCATGTGAGTGATTATCAATAAAGTGATCTGTAATGGTTTTGTTTCTTCTTGTATGACTGATCTACCATGTCATTTCGTCCACATTATTTTGAATCACCCTGTATATCATGATACTCATAATACATTAATCTATATCATAATATTTTAATTCTTGTATCAGAATGTAGAAAATTGCTACAGGCAGTAATTCATCATTTATTCCTTCTAAAATATTATCAGTGAATGCAAATACAGCTTGTTTTGTTTAATGGTCCTTTTGTGATTTAGTTACAATATTTTTATGTTTAAGGCATTAGTAAACTCTGCATACATTGTTTCCTCAAAAATTTTGGAGAAGACTGTTAGTAATGCAGTAGGACAGTAACTGACTCAGTCCACTTTTTACAGAATGGTTTAACTACAGCACTCTAAGCCTTTCTGGGAAGGTACCCTGACAACTTAGTACATTACTTAATTCTTATACAAACAAAACAAAAAAATGATTACATAGGAAGTAAAGGTTGGCAGCATGATGATAGAGAAATAAGCCATCACTTACCACAGCATAAAGATAAACATACAATATAAATACATAACATGTACTGTATATACATGAAATTAAAAATGAAAATACCGCAGTTCTCCTTGCTAATAAATAATTTGCTCATTAAGCCCTCTTCCTTATATACTATATAGTAAATGACAACTTCTTTCTAAGCCCGAAACCCAACAAAAATACAGATGTGTCTCAAGAAAATAAATAACATTCAACTGCTGGGAAGAATGGAGGGTAATGTTCTTCCGTCACGTAAAGGCCACGGATCGGACCTCGGAGCCGGCCATCTCCAGGATCCGTTCACAACCACCGTCTGCAACAGAACACAGCTAATCAGTGTTTCAAATTAATAATACTGAATCATTAGTGTATGGTTTGATGCAATCCTCCATCCCTTCCTATCTTGCACTAACCTCTTCATCTCTACATACCCCTTACAGCCCACGTCCTCAATTATCTGCTTCATATTTTCTAATCTCTGTCTTCCTTTACAGTTCTTACCTTCGACTGTTTCCTCTACCAGCAAATTAACCAATCCAGCATGTCTCAAAATATGACCTACCAGCCTGTCTCTTCTTTCTGTAAGCTTCTTCCATAAACTTCTTTTCTCACCCATCATTTCCAAAACTCGTTCATTTCTTACTTTGTCTGTCCACCTAATTTTCAGCATTCTTCTGTAGCATAAAGTGCTGTGCTCCACTCATAGAGTTTTAAAAAGTTCTTTCTAATTGCTAGATCAATATTTGAAACTATAAGGTTTCTCTTTTTCATGAAGGCTCTTTTTGCTAGTGCTATTCTGCTTTTAACATCCTTCCTGCTTCGGCCATCACTTGTAACTTTGCTTCCGAAGTAACAGAATTCACTTACTTCTCCTATTGTATATGACCTAATTTTTATATTTAGTCTACTAGTATTGGAATCATTTCTGCTAAATTTCATCACTTTTGTCCTGCTTTGATTTATATTCAGTCCAAAATCTTCCTTCAGTATTTTTGTTCGTGCCATTATTCAGTAACTTCTCAATATCCTCAGCCCTCTCTGCTAAGACAATGTCATCAGCAAATCGTAGCATACTGATGTTTTTCTCCCTGAACACTTATGCCATAAGAAAATTTTTCTTTTTGACATAGGAAATTTAATAATGGAAATTACTCAAAGCAGTGCAGTTAGGAATTCAGACAAGATGCATCTATGAGTCGCCTATTAGTTAGCCATAACAAGAGAACAGTTTTTGGCACGGTGTCATTTTTATTAGCTGTCTGAAATTGACAGGTCCGGCTATTTAAGGAGACATGCATTCTTGAAATATGACCTCAGTTTTTGCCGCCGAGATGCAGCCAATAAGGGCAGGAATTGGTTTAAAATGTTCAACAATTTCCGTACCAAATTTGCAGACGAATCAGAGGCGGTCGTTAATGAAAGTTTGGTGCAGAAAGTGGACAATAAGGTGAGAGAAAACAGACGCTTTACGATTTCCTCCTTGTGTGGTGACTTTCCTAATATTTCTCGTAGTGTTTTGTATGGCATTGTGACCGAGCACTCGAATTACCGAAAATTGTGCTCACGTTGGGTACCGAAAATGTTAACGGATGTGCACAAAACCAAACGTTTAGGCAGTGCATTGACTTTCCTTGTGCGGTACCACAACGATGGTGATGATTTCTTAAGCCAAATTGTTACGGGCGATGAGACATGGGTGGCCTACGTCACACCTGAATCAAATCAACAGTCCATGGAATGGGGGCATTCAGATTCACCCAAAAAAGTGAAGTTCAAGCAAACGATTTCTATCCGGAAAATCATGTGCACAGTTTTTTGGGGCAGAAAAGGAGTATTGCTTGTGGAATTTCTGCCTCGTAATGAGACAATCAATGCAGCAGCTTATTGTGAGGTTGCGCCGTTCAATCCAGAACAAAAGACGTGGCAAGTTGAGCAAGGGCATCGTTTTGCTGCATGACAATGCCCGTCCACATGTGGCTAATCAGACCAAAGATCTCGTCACATCTTTTCGATGGGAAACTCTAGATCATCCTCTGTACAGCCCTGATCTGGCGCCCAGTGACTACCATCTGTTCCTGCACTTGAAGAAACACCTGGGCGGTCAGCGTCTTGAAGACGATAACGGAGTCAAAACAGTTGTGACGCAGTGGTTAACAAGCCAGGCGGCAGACTTCTATGAGGAGGGTTTTCAAAAACTGGTACTATGTTATGACAGGTGCCTCAATATTGAAGGGAATTATGTGGAAAAGTAGAGTAAGGTACAGGCTTTCATGTAAAAATAAAATTATTGATATATATTTGCACGTCTTTTTTAAATTTCAAAATGGTACTTACTTAAAAAACATGCCTCGTATAAGGACACACATGTCTATTTTTAATCAGGTCCACCACTTTCAACCACCATATTTACCACAGTCCCACAGCTGCCGACATGCAATCACCATAGTGCACGGTGGAAGACTCCAGGCTACTACGACACACGAATGCCCGTGGTCTGCGCTTCATAGTTCTGACTGCAATGTGAAATATAGGGACACACACATCTTTGGTAGAAATACGAGGGTTGTTTTTTTAAGTAAGGGCCGTTTTTATTTTTTTTAAAAGATACAAATACTTTTGTAAAAAAACTTTTATTTTCTGATTCTACACACTTTTACCTATTTTTCTACATAGTTGCATTGTTTATTTAAGCACTTGTCGTACCGTAAAACTAAGTTTTTAATTCCCTCTTCAAAGAATTCGGCCCCCTGCTCCGACAGCCAAGAGTTCACGGCCGCTTTCACTTCATCGTCGTCATTGAAGCGCTGCCCGCCAAGATGGTGTTTCAGGTACCGGAAAAGGTGAAAATCGCTAGGAGCAAGGTCGGGGCTGTATGGTGGATGGTCCAAAACTTCCCAGCCAAAAGAATTAATCAAATCCCGAGTCTTTTGAGAGGTGTGAGGCCTAGCGTTATCGTGCAGGAGCAAAACTCCTTTTGTCAGCATGCCGCGCCTTTTGTTTTTAATTGCTCTGCGGAGCTTCTTTAGAGTTGCACAGTAGGCATCTGAGTTGATTGTCGTTCCTCGTGGCATAAAGTCCACTAGCAAAACACCGCGCCGGTCCCAGAACACAGTTGCCATAACCTTGCGCTTTGACAGCGTCTGTTTGGCTTTGACCTTGACGGGTGAGGTTGTGTGTCGCCATTCCATCGATTTTCGCTTGCTTTCGGGAGTGACATGGGATACCCATGTTTCATCTCCAGTGACAATTTGACTCAACATGTCATCCCCTTCTTCCTCGTAACGAATCAAAAAGTCCAATGAAGTGGCAAATCTCTTCCCTTTGTGGTCCTCTGTGAGGAGTGTGGGTACCCACCGAGAACACAGTTTCTTAAACTTTAGGTTTTCAGACACAATTTTGTACAAAACCGATTTTGAAACTTGTGGAAATTCCAAAGGAAGAGTGGAAATTGTGAATCTTCTGTCCTCACGAATCTTTGTTTCGACTGCAACCACCAAATCATCAGTGATCACAGAGGACCAGCCTGAGCATTCTTCGTCATGGACGTTTTGACGGCCATTTTTAAACTCTCTAACCCATTGACGCACTTCACCTTCACTCATTGCATTCAAGCCATAAACTTCTGTTATCTGACGAATTTCTGCAGCTGATATGCTTCTCGCGGTCAAAAAACTTATCACTGACCGTATATCACACGCGGCGGGCGATTCAATAATCGTAAACATTATAAAGTAGCACAGCGATGCGTACACGTCAGCTACAGAGCTGCAACTGGCATCAGTGTGAACGGGAAGGATGCCGGCAAGTGGCGCGGTGGATTGTTGCGGCGTTCGCGCGAACTACGGGACTATACGCGCGAACGGCCCTTACTTAAAAAACAACCCTCGTAGGAAAATGCCCTACATCGGCCACTTTCATCTTGTATATATCCCACACCCCCATAGCTACCGACATCTAGCCACCATAGTGCACGATGGGAGACTCGATGCCACTACTAAACACAAACGCCAGTCATCTGCGCTATGTAGTTCAGGCAGCAAAGTAAAATATACGGACACACATATCTTTGGTCGAAATACGAAAATATCCTTGAATGGCCACTTTCAACCACCATATCTCCCACATCACCACAGCTATTGGCTTTGGCCAACGTTGTGCACAATAGGAAACTATGTGCTACTACCACACACAAACACCAGTGACCTGTGCCAGGTAGTGGTGGCTGAAAAGTGAAATATAGGGAAAATATACTATATAAGATCTCAGAGGGTAAACACTGTGATTACGTATGGAATATAATGGAAGATGATGGAGTGTTGTATGAAACCGACCAGTCTCTTCAGCTCCTTCCGGTTGCAGTCTGTCGAAAGGTAGCGCTGACACGTCGGCAGTCGCTTCGGCCAGGAACTGCAGCTCCTCCGGGGTGAGTCGCTCCCCGAGCTGACGCAGTGCCGACAAGATCTCGCGCTGCGACAAGGAAAACAATGTTTCACCACATGGAAAAATCCCATGCACTGGTTTGTAATGTGTCTTATATCAGAATTTGATTTGATAATGGTGCCAAAAACAACTGTTAGACAATGATAACAAGGAAAATAAACCATCACTTACCACAGGAGAGCCATTACAAACAGAAAAACATGTACACACTTTAAAAGCACAAAAACAGCATGGAATAGATTTAAAGAAAAAGTCACAGAAATGTCAAGATAGGGACAGAGACAGAACAAATCTGTCGGGCAACACTCTCATAATGGTGACAGTGAAACTGCCATTAGGTGTTTTCTATTTTTTCTGCCTGCAATGTGTGTGAATGTTTAGCGTGTGAATGTTTAGTGTGTGTTGTGGCCCAGATGCCTTCAACTATGAGTTGAATTTTTAACGGCAATAGAGCACATCGTACAGTGGCAATTTCCCTAGTCATCAAATTAATCCTTTCTTTTTTATTATTAACTTACATACTTTCAAGTGATAACATTAAATTCCTTCAGCATATTCAGTGTTTCATTCACCAGTTCTTTGGTAATTTACTCTAATCTCAGACACCCTTACCCACAAAAGAAAATTTTTTCGCCTCCCTTATGCCTGAAATCGAGAGCCAGCTTGTGGTCATGGTCATCTCTTCCCTTCTCCTAATTCTTCTACCAATATCCATCCAGGTCTCATCGCCAATATACGCCTTATACACTCCCAGCACTCTCTTCACCCTCCAATGACTCCCAACTCACCTCCTTTATCATATCAGTTACTGATTGTGTTCTGTGGTAATTTCTACAGACAAATCTAGCTTCCCTCCTGAAACTCATAATGTGGGTCCCATACTACAACACCATATTCAAGCAATGGACTGACCAAAGTTTTGAAACCCAACTCCCTAACTTCTCTTGTACATCCTCTCATCACCCTCTCCAGTAAATGAAGGATTTTGAAACCTTTTCCTACCACCTACCCAATTTACTCTGCCCAACTAAGTTTATTACCAAACGTTATGCCAAGATATTTACACTTCGATTTTTCAACAAGCAATTCTGTCCCCATCCTATAATCATACCTTTGGTTTTATTATCTATGTACCTAATAAACTAAGGTGGCAGCATAGCTTAGACGGTAGAGCGTTTGACTACAGACCAGGCGACCAGGGTTCGACCCCGATGAAGCTGAATGTCCGGAACGGCTCCCCTGGCCCACTCAGCCTGCTATCCAATGACTACCAGGAAGAAACTCTGCAAGATGGTAAAGATCGGCCAGAGCGTGGCGCTGACCCCATCACATCCATTCTAGTGCCAACACTTGTAATGGGAATGTGGAGCTCTACCTCCGTGAATCCTACGGGAAGTGGCAGGAGCTGTAGGAACCCTGTGATCATGTTTTACCTAATAAACTGACTCTTCTCGGCATTTATCTGCATCCCATACTACCTGCCCGGTCAGATATTCTGTCCAGGTCACCCTGCAGCTGTTCACAGTCCTCTACATGCTAAGTGATGGGTTATTTCCCCTATCCTTCCTCGTTTTCCGTCAAAATGCCCAATAAACTATTTATAGCACCAAATCTATATCCTTATTAAATATTATTGGGTAAGGAATGGTAGGAAAGCCCCAAAATTATGAAGCTTGAAGGAAGCAGGACTCCTGCAATAAAAACACACTACACAAACACAAAAAACACAGTACTGTGGGCTATGCCCTTACACGTGAAAATAGGAACACATGGCTAAGCTCGTGCGAGTGCCCTGCGACATGAAACCTACTCCATTGTAGGCCATTTCAACCAGCTGCCACCATTTACAGATTCCTAGCACTGGCCTCGCCAGAAAGTAATCATCCGTCAGAATCCAGAGACAAACAATTTACTGCTAAAATCTAAACCACATTGTTGCTACTATTGACAGCTCTGACAACTTTCGTGACTTCAATAATTGTTTTGCAATCAATGTACTCCTCAAATACCATGTCCCCATACAAGCTCCATATGCAGGAATTGCCCTAAAACATCAGAAACCCACATTTGAGAATAGGAGGGTTTGAATCTTTATCCAGACATCCAGATTTGGGGTTTTCACAGTATCCTGAAATCATTTGATACAGGAATGGTTCCTTAAAAATGCCATGGCTGAATTGCTTCCCATTCCTCTCCTTGCTCCTGTAAATCCACCTCAATAGCTACTGGCTGGAGTACAGTGTCACGTGTCAGCCTTCGCCGCAAATTAAAAGCCACCAGAGATAACATTAGAAGAAATTGGAGGTTATGTCCACAATTTAATAACTAAACAACTGCTACCAAATTAATTGTCATAATACATTCATTAAGTTTGATTTTTGTACTATTCAAAATATCAAAAAACTTTATAGCTGAGAAAACGTGAAACTGCTTTTTAATATCATGTTGCTAATGATAGCAACGTAAAAAAATAAATTACTCACGGTCTCTGCTGTAAAGATGAATACCA
This sequence comes from Vandiemenella viatica, assembly GCA_031002005.1. NCBI lineage: Eukaryota > Metazoa > Arthropoda > Insecta > Orthoptera > Morabidae > Vandiemenella > Vandiemenella viatica. The sequence continues at coordinate 7,791,853 of JARYHS010001113.1, read as the reverse complement.
ATTGTCATTCCAGCCTAAGCTAAATTTAAATTTAGTTAAAACTTTCACTAATGTTTCTGCTTGCCAAAGTTTACACATTTCGATTTATTTACTTTTTACAAATTTTTCTTACCACTTTTGTTAACGCTCTTGGTTCATGTTCACTGTATGTGAGTTATTAGGTTGTTTAAAGTGGATATTAGGCCCAATATGTTACAGAATTGGGTATTCTGACAATTCATTTCTTCATTGTTTTTCAACTGTTTAATAATCTGGAATCTGTATCAAGTTCTCTAGCTGTTACAGAGACTATGACCAAAGATTACATTATGAAGGCTCAGCCTCAATTAAAGAAAAAACATGATCCTTTCGATGCAAACAGAAATTCTTAAAATTTTGCAGAGTGAACTTAAAGGGTCAAATACAAGTCAAGTTTGTATTTCAGCAAGTTTGAGTCTATGACCTTTGAAACAATTATATGATAGCTCAATAGTCCCTGTCGGTGTTTAATACTGTGGATTTCTTCAAGCTTAATAGATTTTTTTTTTCATCCTAAGGATAAAACACAGATCAAATTCGTATTTGGTCAGATCAGGCCAACCTGTCATCCGCTTTGACACTAAAAACCAGAATTATTCTAGATCCATGATACGTAAAATAAAAAGGTCGCAGGGTTACACTAGTTATTATTATTTTTGAATGGGCTCTATCACATTAAATAAATCCGTGTTTCTGATCATGGCTTGTACGAGGTGTTTCGGAAAGTCACCTTGGTTTGGCTATACATAAAAAAACATGGATAGTAAAAAATATTTTATTATATACATATTAAAACTACAGCTTTTATTATTTTTCAACATAATCACCGTTTAAATTTAAGCATTTGTCATAGCGTTTCACTAATTTACAAATTCCTTCTTCATAAAATTTAGCCACCTGGGCACGTAACCAATCTTTCACAGCATTTTGAAGTTCGTCGTCTTCATCGAAGTGCTGTGACGTAAGCCACTTCTTCATGTGAGTGAAGAGATGAAAATCACTAGGCACCAAGTCGGGGCTGTAAGGGGGATGATCGAATACGTCCAAATTGAATTGCTTAAGAAGCTCTCGAGTCTTACAGGCACTGTGAGGACGAGCGTTGTCATGCAAAAACACAACACCGAATGACAGCTAACCGCGACGTTTGTTTTGAATGGCTCGCTCAAGTTTCTTCAAAGTTTCACGGTAGACATCTGAAGTGATTGTGGTGCCACGTTCCACAAATTCAACGAGCAAAACTCTCTCGGCATCCCAAAAAACTATATTCATAACCTTCCTCGTTGGAAACGTTTGGCAGGCTTTATTCGACTTGCGTCCATAATTTTTATGGCCCCAGACCATCGACTGTTGTTTCGTTTCGGTGTTTACGTATGCCACCCACGTTTCGTCACCAGTCTTAAAAAATCTTCTCCTTCTGTTTCGTAGTGTGAAAGGAAGTTTAAGGCAGAGACTGTTCGTTTGGTTTTGTGGGCGTCTGTAAGCAATTTCACTACCCACCTAGCACAGAACTTCCTGTAGTCAAATTTATCGGTGACAACCTCGTACAAAACCGTACAAGAAATTTGCGGGAATTGTTCAGGAAGTTCAGAGATTGTGAATCTTCGATTTTTACGAACTTATTCGTCAACTTTCTTGACAAGATCATTACTCACAACAGAAGGTCTACCACTCCTCTCTTCATCATGAATGTTTGTTCTACCACTTTTAAAAAATCGGACCCACTGCCACACAACACCTTCACTCGTAACGTTCGGACCGTATACCGTACACAATTGATGGTGAAGGTCTGCTGCTGAAACATTTTGTGCCAAAAGAAATCTTATTACAGCACGCACATAGCATTTTGCGGGATTTTCTATTGCAGCGCTCATGTTTTAAGGTTATAACAAGACAATGCGCAAATGAACGAGGTTGGTACTGTGACAGCTGGATGCTTACTGAATTGGGGAACACACAGATGAGAAAATGGCGGCACTCTGCGCACGAATACTAGCGCCACGCTACAACGGAGCGAATTACCCTCGTAATTAAGAATTTGTTCTATGTTTCCACTGGGTAGTTAGAACCAGGGATTGTCAGGTCCTGGAGCAATTGTAACGTAGAAAGCATCTCATATCGATATTTCCACTATTGATATATTGACCAACGATAGCGCTGGCTGAAGAAGAATATCTGTGAAAAAAGAAAAGGAAGTACAGCAGCGGAATGTGGTCTTAAAAAAAAAAAAAAAAAAAAAAAAGAAAGTACAGCACCGCAACGTGGTCTTGAATGTAGTGTGGTTGTAAGGGGTTCTGAGAAACTTGTGAATAGTTCCCACGTGGATGGTTCTTACCTGCAACAGCACGGATAAGTTGTCTGATGTTAGACACGGTTAAACGTTTGGCATGGTATCGGGGTGACCTTCATGGTTGATTTGAACGCAATTAAACATTGTAACTAGGAAACCATCAACTTGTGTTTCAATGTGGTAATATAACCTGTAGTGTGCCTATCCATGACCCAAAATATTCTCTATTTCGGTAGAGTGGCGGCCAAAACATTTTCTTCATTGCAACCGGTGTGTGTGTAAAACTATCACGACTGATTTTTCCACCATACAATGCAGGGAGCTTAAGTGTCAACATCTGTGTGCAATTCGTGTTCTCTGTGATAAGTGTATTTTTTATTACTGAAATGTGCAGTTTATGCGGCGGAGATTGGGGATTGCCTAAACATTGCAATCAGGACAGCCGATACACGGGGACTCAAACATGGTCACGTTGTACCTCCCACATCCACTGTGGTGGCACTTTAACGTGTGCAACCATTCTAGTGGATATTATTAAAAACACAATCAGGACAGCCAATATGTAGGTGCAACGGTTCATACATGGTTCCGTTGTACCTCCCCAGTCCTGTATGGTGGTGCCTCAACATGCACAACCTCAGCGGTATTATTAAAAGCACAATCAGAACAGACGATATATGGGTGTGAGGACTCGAACATGGTACCGTCGTACCTTCCAGATCCAGTTTGGTGGCATGCAGCTACAAATCATTTCTAGTTTATTTATATAATAAATACTATAACCTTATTTACTCATTTTTATTTTTATTAACCTAATTCATGGAGAATAGGGAAAATATAACTATCACTATCCTGTTACACACATTGCCTGAAAGGCATTTTTTCTCCCTTACTATCTTCATCTTTTATTAATCTTTAATATGTTTTTGATAAGTTTTCACCACTAATATACATGTATAATTATTATTATAAATTCCTATGCCGTAGGTAACATTATTACCTGCCACGTTCTCTATACTAATTGTAATGGGGCGTCCATTAATGATGAGGCATTTTTCCAGAATTCCGGCCCCCCCCCCTTTCCCTGTGAGATTTGGTGAGATCTGGTTGGACCTCCCCCCCTCTAAGATGACGTGACATTTTGCCCCTAAAATCGGTATCCGTATTGTTTTTACCTCCTCAAAGTCAACATCCGTGTCTTTTGTGGATTTTTTTTTTTTTTATCTCTACTGTCATTTCTAGAATTTCAAAACCGCACGCGAGATTTCTGTCAACCCCCCCCCCCCCTCCCACGCCTTGGTGAAATTTCGCAGGTTCCCCCCCCCTCCATTTCACCTCACATAATTAACGGACAACCCCAATGGTCAATATCAGCATTCATGTAGTTGGATGCGAGCTTGGCCATACATTTCTTTTTTTACAAGCAAGGACGTAGCCAAAAATGTTGGAGTTTTTTGTATGCAGCCTTCCTCCCTTCAACTTTGGTAAGTAATGGGTGTATTTTCTCTTTCCTTTCCATATTAACAGCATTTCATCATACTCCATTGTTGCTGAGACAGTACTAGGAAAGCTTCTTCAGAAATACTAATTTAATTTAATTGCAATGGAGCGCACGCTCCAGTGTCAATTTCCCTACACCCCATCTTACCCTTTCCTGCATCCACCTAAATTTGCTCTCTACAAATTTTAAATTTAAATTATTTTAACATTTTCGATAAGTAAGTCATCACTTCCCTTGGAAACTCATTCCAATCCCTGACACCCTTACCTAAAAAAGAAAATCTTCCCACACCCTTGTGCCTGAAATCGAGTGCCAGCTTGTGGTCATGGTCATCTTTTCCCTTCCATGAACTACTTTTCATACCTACTCCAATTTCTTTCCATGCCTCATCGCCAGTATATGCCCTGTACACTCCCATGACCCTCCTCATCCTCCTCCTGTCTTGCAATGAATCCCATTCCAGCTCCTTTATCATATCCGTCACTGATTGCATTCTGTGATAATTTCCAGAAACAAATCTAGCAGCCCTTCTTTGCACCTTCTCCAACTCCTGTATTTGATACACAAATTGTGGGTCCCATACTACACTACCATATTCGAGCAATGGTCTGACCAAAGTTTTGTAACCCAATTCCTTTACTTCTCTCGTACATCCCCTCATCACTCTCTCCAACAAGTGCAGAACTTTGAAACCTTTTCCTACCACCTGTCCTATGTGTCCTGCCCAGTTAAGCTTGTTATAAAAGTAATGCCAAGATATTTACATTTCAAGTCTTCAGCGAGCAATTCTTTCCCCACCTTATATCCATAATTATCCTTTTGTTTTTTATTTGTGTATCTAATAAGCTGACTCTTCTTTGCATTTATCTTCATCCCATGTTTACCAACCCAACTAGATATCCTGTCCAGATCACCCTGCAACTGTTTACAGTCCTCAATCGTTTGATCCCTTTATACAGCATTATGTCATCTACAACTAAAACATAACCACCTCTGGGAAACCATATCAAATGCAGGTACCAGTAGAACCATTGAGAAAATTGTGAAAAAAAATTAATAGATATTCTAAATGGACAAAACTGTTGCAGCTAAGTGTAACCACTAATGGCAGAAGCGAGGTCTGTTCTATGGGTGTTAGCAATGATTAAACGATACGGTTCAAAACTTAATTTTCCAATAGTTAATCAGTACTACTGATTTGTAGTACTACAGATTTTTTTATTGAGTAACTGTACTGTGTTGTGAAATGTGTAATTTTTATTGTTTCAAGTTTTTGTAAAAGCAAATCAATGGCTCATTTTAGAAACAATAGAGGAACATGGACGCTCACCTTCTGCGACGCGGTGCCGGGCATTCCAGCTTCGACCTGTGCGAGTCTCTCTCTCAGCTGCGCGGGCTCGCGTCTCGCGAACATGCGGATCACCTCGGGCGTTCGGAATGCAGAGCTGATGGCCGCCTGCGTCGCCTGTAAAGCCGACATAAAAATCTGTCTGAAATACGCTGCATTTAATGAAACCACCCCTGCCTATCTAACTCCATGTTAATTTAAGCAAGTATTTACCCCATTTGTGAAAAAAAAAAACTATTTGATGCAGGACCTTAATATTTTTACTGAATGGTACATGATGCTAGTACAGTCAACTGCACTAATAACTAATTTATACATTTTATAGTTTTTAAGAAATACTTTTTTAAATTTATTGTTAAAAATATTAATTTTTTCTGCAGAATTTTTTTTTTTTTTTTTGGTGAACATCCTTATGAGGGAATATTAATGCTTGTAGTACCAGAGGTGGCTTTTTTTGTTATGCAGAGTCTCTGAAAATTTCATTCAATTATCTTTGATAGTTTCTGATATAATGGAGCATATGTACCGAAAATTTTAGTTTGCGGGAAATTGACTTTAAAGAAAACAACTGATCACAAACGCACGCAAACAAAACTAACAGTGTGTTGTTTACAAACAGCAGAAACAAGAGAATACCGACCATTGTCCTCCAAGGATAGCCAACACGTACAGGAATCATAAAAAAAACTTTAATGTGGAATATAGGGGTTATGAAGGTCTAAAATACATGGACAAAAGTGGGCGTGGCACGAAAATGCTATTTAAAAGTCCGAAAAAAAAATTTTCAGCAAAATCCTTTTCAGGATACTTAAAGAATACCTTAATCTATCAAAATACGATGAAAACAGAAAACCCATTTTTTTCGACCTAAAAAAGGGTGGTCCCCTTAATCCTTTGACTACCAATGGGACAAATGTGTCCCATGAAATGACATTCATAAATGACTGGGACAATAGCGATTCTGAAAATTATACGATGCTGCCCCACTAGTATAGAAGTTACCATGAGACATTTAATTCCAAATTCTGTCCACAGATGGCACCAGTTATGTTGTACTAAGAAGTAAAACAATTGTTTCCAGCCAGTTGCTTTTCAGTGGTCGTACGGAGACACCATTCTGTGTTTATTTTGTGTTTTTTGTAAAATAATTGTCAATTATTCATCTCCAAGTGTATTACTTTTGTCCAATCTAACCTAGTAAATATATAATAATATTATATAATAATTTCATCAATGTACATTGGTGGGATATATATGTCCCACCGGTACCTGGCAGAAGTTTTACTTCATCCTCAAGTTTGTTTTACCACGGTTGTTTCGCTTACTTTTATGCCCACAATAAAACTAGCTCATACCATGTTTTTTTACATATTTTTAGGCCCTTGAAATGAGCAATAAAAGAAAACTCTATGATACAGAATTGTAGAGGAAATTGTAGGAATTCATCTTGGACGATTCATCAAACGAAGAATACCAACGCGATCAGGATAACTCTGATGAGAATGAAGATGGAAATTCTTCAGAAAGTTCACTTGAAAATGATCAGTCTGTTACCAGCACTAAACAAATGCTGAATATAGGTGACCACATGCCCATCCAAGGTACTACAAGGAGACTATAAATACGATGCGCGCAGAATGAAATCGAGAGGAGGACAAAAACTGTTTCAATTACCACTCTGCAAACAATATTTCACAAATAACTTCATTGTAATTTTTTTATAAATACACTCTTTGTATATTTTGCCAAAATAAAAATTTTCTAAACTATTACTTCTATTTTCATTTCATGGCTAGAATACCACTGGGACATATTTGTCTCAACCAGTAATACCAGTAGGACATATATGTCCCAGCCTCCCCCCCCCCCCAAAATTGCCCCCTCCCCCCCTACCTAATTGCCTATTATGAGTATGACCTTGCAGGAACTACTTTTACAAAGCCTACCAAACATGTATATGAGGGAATTTGTTTTACTGTTTAAGAAAACAAAAATGGTAGTCAAAGGGTTAAACACGCTGTGTTTGGCGAAGATATTCTCTGTGCAAAAACTGCTACCCAAGATTCACAGTGTCGCTATACGGTAGCACAGTTCTTTCAGTCAGAAAGTAGTCTGCTGTTTTACACATGATATCAGTCGGACACTGACCCTAAACACTATAACATAATCATCATCATTCTCAACAGTTTGCAGCCGGGTCTGCTCCATGCACAAGCCTCTCCATTTCCTTCTTTCTTCCCACCACATTGTTCCAGTCCTCTCATCTCTTTCATACACACTCCTCCACTCCTTTCAACCATCCATAGTGTTGCAAAAAACTTTTTTTTCTGACTTAGAAAAAAATGAAAAAAAAAACTGAAAAAAAAAACTTTTTATTTTCTGGGACATGTTTTTTTTTTTCATAACTACTAAATTTCAAATTTTTAAGACATTTATTGTTTAATGTGACTGTTTTAGAGTTTATACTAATTACTTATCTTAATTTTTAAATCTACTATATTTTTCTGGTTCAATAGAAAAAAAAATTACAAAAATATTGGCAACATTGACTGAAGTTTTCTTTTATGAACGGGGATTCCCGAAAAGGCTAGGTTGCGTGAGAAGGAATCTCCGTTCCCCGTTGTTTGGATTGATACTCGCTATTTGAACTAGTGCTCTACAAATTTATCTGTAGACCTACAGATCTTTTCAAAAAATTAGGAATTTTGAATTTTTGCCTCTTTTTATTACTTATTGTGCTTTCCTTATATTCATATACTTGTTAAACTCTCAGCATATAGTGATATTGAGTCATTAAATTGTCAGTAATTATGAATCATTTCCTTGCAACTGTTGGCGTAAACCATCGATTGAAAAGAAAAAAACCTCCTATTTTGTATGATAATAGATTTAAATTCAATCTTAAAAGACCGTAATACAGAACTATCGGCGCAGTCTTTATGCACAGTGTGTACTTTGCTCATAATTTAAAATTGCCATCTCAAAATCTTTTGCGTAAATACAACCAGTAAAAGAAAATGTAATTATTTCTGAAGTCATGGATCTAGAGGAGAAAGAAGAAGAAACAGAAAATTCCGACACCGACCGAACTAGTGTTGGTAGTGCTGATACTAGTGAATGTGGTACTGACATAGAGGATGAATAAAATTATGTTACCTATATAGATACATTATGAATAATTATGTATTATATGATTTAGTGAGATTTAAAAAACACATGTAAAATGTAAGTTCCGTAAATAAAACTATAATTTATCAAATATATTGTTTTCTGAAAAAAATAGAAATAAAACAAGGGTGTTAGGCTTTTTTTATTCTTTTTTTTCACAAATCTCGAAAAAAAACTTTTTTTTTCAATTTGCAACACTAGGCATCCATCTCTTGGCCTTCCTCTGGTTCGTTTACCATGCACCTTAATTTCATGGATTTTTCTTGGTATTCTCTGAGCCTCCATTCTCTTGACATGTCCATACCATCTCAGTCTGGTCCTCTCTACCCTTTCCTCTTTTATAGTGCGTCTAATCATTCCATTCTTTATTCTGTCCGTTTTAGTGACTCCCATTCTACCTCTTAAAAACTTCATTTCGCTTGCTTGTACTCTGCTGATGTCCCACTTCTTCATTGTCCATGTTTCAGCAGCATAAGTTAAGATAGGCACATAGTACGTGTGATAGATTACTCTCTTGCTTCTCTGTGGCTCCTCTTTATTCCATATCAGGCTTCTAATGCTCCTTAGAAACGCCTCTGCTTGTCTTCCTCTTTCACTTATCTCGCCATCATTTCCTCCACATTCCTCTAATACACTCCCCAAGTTCTTGAACCTGTTTACCTTCTTTAGTTGTTCTCCTGCCATCACAATTCCCTGGGTTATCCTATTCTTCTTTCTAGTTGTTACCGTGTACTCACATAAACCAATATTGTTCTTAATTGATCACATAGAACAACTACAGATTACTGCTAAGTGACACAGATAAAAAAGCTAACAGTAGCACAAAAAGCAACTAATGTGAACCCTCCCACGTGTAACAGAAAGAGATTTAGGAGCAAAGCAAGCAAGGGAGAAAGAGAGGTTATGCTGGTATCATGTTTTGAACTAAAGCATTCTTTTTTAACTGCTTAACGTCTCTTAACAGCGAGGTCTTTAGAGATGGGAAACGATGGGGGCAAGGAATGGGAAGGAATTCGGCCATGGCCTTTTGAAGGAAGCATCCCGGCATTCGCCTGGAGTGATTTGGGAAACCATGGAAAACCCAAATCTGGATGCCCGGACGGGGATTCAAAACGGCGTCCTCCCGAATGCGAGGCTAAAGCATTCTTACTGATGGTGTGTATTCTAGGAGAGGAGAGAAATATTTTGATACAGTCTCATTCTGGGATGATTTTATAATGAAACTTATTTAACACTGTAAAATTGGGACAGTTATGATTTAGAGGCATAAGACACTGCGCAATAGTCCAGAAATAGATGATTTTAGTTACGAAAGGGCAGTAAAAGAAAGTTTCGTATAAGAATGCCAAAAATGTTCAAAATTAAAAGATTTCTTAAAATAAGGCATTTTTATGATATAAAAAATTGAAAGTAAAGAGACGAGTTGAAAAATCTTATATATATATAAAAATTGACGTGTTTTTTCCTATAAATCACTTTTCAGCCACCACTACCTAGCACAGATCACTGATGTTTGTGGGTGGCAGTAGCATGGAGTTTCCTGTCACGCACAACGTTAACCGAATGCCGATAGCTGTGGGGATGTGGGAGATATAATGATTAAAGTTGGTCAGTGCAGGGCGTTTTCATATTTCGACCAAAAATTCGTATCTCCGTATACTTCACTTTCCTGCCACAACTACATAACATAGACTTTTGGTGTTTGTGTGTGGTAGTAGAATCGTCTCTCCTGTCGTGCACTATGGTTGTTAGATGTCAGTAGCTATGGGGATGTGGGAGATATGGGAGTTGAAAGTGGTCGACCTGTGGCAATTTCGACTTCTGCCAAAGACAAAAGTGTCATGGTGTATCACTTTTCAGCGAAAACTATAGATCACAGATAACTGGCGTTTGTGTGTAGTAGTAGCACAGAGTCACCTTTCGATCACAACAGCGGCCGAATTTCAGATACTGTGTTACTGTGGTAGATATGGTGGTTGTAAGTGGCCGACCAAGGATATTTTCGAATTTCGACTGTCTCCGCATATGTCACTTTTCTGCCACAACTAAATAGCATAGAGCATTGGTGTTTGTGTTTGGTAGTAGAATCGTATCTCATGTAGTGCACTCTGGTTGTTAGATGTCGGTAGCTATGGGGGTGTGGGAGATATGGGGGTTGACAATGATCGACTTGTGGCAATTTCATACTTCTGCCAAAGACAAAAGTGTCATGGTGTATCACTTTTCAGCGAAAACTATAGATCACAGATAACTGGCGTTTGTGTGTAGTAGTAGCACAGAGTCACCTTTCGATCACAACAGCGGCAGAATTTCTGAAACTGTGGTACTGTGGTAGATATGGTGGTTGTAAGTGGCCGACCAAGGATATTTTCGCATTTCGACTTTCTCCGCATATGTCACTTTTCTGCCAAAACTACATAGCATAGAGCATTGGTGTTTGTGTTTGGTAGTAGAATCGTATCTCATGTAGTGCACTATGGTTGTTAGATGTCGGTAGCTATGGGGGTGTGGGAGATATGGGGGTTGAAAATGATCTACCTGTGGCAATTTCATACTTCTGCCAAAGACAAAAGTGTCATGGTGTATCACTTTTCAGCGAAAACTATAGATCACAGATAACTGGCGTTTGTGTGTAGTAGTAGCACAGAGTCACCTTTCGATCACAACAGCGGCCGAATTTCAGAAACTGTGTTACTGTTGTAGATATGGTGGTTGTAAGTGGCCGACCAAGGATATTTTCGAATTTCGACTGTCTCCGCATATGTCACTTTTCTGCCACAACTAAATAGCATAGAGCATTGGTGTTTGTGTTTGGTAGTAGAATCGTATCTCATGTAGTGCACTCTGGTTGTTAGATGTCGGTAGCTATGGGGGTGTGGGAGATATGGGGGTTGACAATGATCGACTTGTGGCAATTTCATACTTCTGCCAAAGACAAAAGTGTCATGGTGTATCACTTTTCAGCGAAAACTATAGATCACAGATAACTGGCGTTTGTGTGTAGTAGTAGCACAGAGTCACCTTTCGATCACAACAGCGGCAGAATTTCAGAAACTGTGGTACTGTGGTAGATATGGTGGTTGTAAGTGGCCGACCAAGGATATTTTCGTATTTCGACTGTCTCCGCATATGTCACTTTTCTGCCACAACTACATAGCATAGAGCATTGGTGTTTGTGTTTGGTAGTAGAATCGTATCTCATGTAGTGCACTATGGTTGTTAGATGTCGGTAGCTATGGGGGTGTGGGAGAAATGGGGGTTGAAAGTGATCGACCTGTGGCAATTTCATACTTCTGCCAAAGACAAAAGTGTCATGGTGTATCACTTTTCAGCGAAAACTATAGATCACAGATAACTGGCGTTTGTGTGTAGTAGTAGCACAGAGTCACCTTTCGATCACAACAGCGGCCGAATATCAGAAACTGTGGTACTGTGGTAGATATGGTGGTTGTAAGTGGCCGACCAAGGATATTTTCGCATTTCGACTTTCTCCGCATATGTCACTTTTCTGCCAAAACTACATAGCATAGAGCATTGGTGTTTGTGTTTGGTAGTAGAATCGTATCTCATGTAATGCACTATGGTTGTTAGATGTCGGTAACTATGGGGGTGTTGGAGAAATGGGTTTTGAAAGTGGTCGACCTGTGGCAGTTTCATACTTCTGCCAAAGACAAAAGTGTCATGGTGTATCACTTTTCAGCGAAAACTATAGATCACAGATAACTGGCGTTTGTGTGTAGTAGTAGCACAGAGTCACCTTTCGATCACAACAGCGGCAGAATTTCAGAAACTGTGGTACTGTGGTAGATATGGTGGTTGTAAGTGGCCGACCAAGGATATTTTCGTATTTCGACTGTCTCCGCATATGTCACTTTTCTGCCACAACTACATAGCATAGAGCATTGGTGTTTGTGTTTGGTAGTAGAATCGTATCTCATGTAGTGCACTATGGTTGTCAGATGTCGGTAGCTATGGGGGTGTGGGAGATATGGGGGTTGAAAATGATCGACTTGTGGCAATTTCATACTTCTGCCAAAGACAAAAGTGTCATGGTGTATCACTTTTCAGCGAAAACTATAGATCACAGATAACTGGCGTTTGTGTGTAGTAGTAGCACAGAGTCATCTTTCGGTCACAACAGCGGCCGAATTTCAGAAACTGTGCTACTGTGGTAGATATGGTGGTTGTAAGTGGCCGACCAAGGATATTTTCGAATTTGACGAAAGGCATGTGTCTCCGCAGATTTCACTTTTCTACCACGACTACATAGCATAGAGCATTGGTGTTTGTGTTTGGTAGTAGAATCGTATCTCATGTAGTGCACTATGGTTGTTAGATGTCGGTAGCTATGGGGGTGTGGGAGATATGGCGGTTGAAAATGATCTACCTGTGGCAATTTCATACTTCTGCCAAAGACTAAAGTGTCATGGTGTATCACTTTTCAGCGAAAACTATAGATCACAGATAACTGGCGTTTGTGTGTAGTAGTAGCACAGAGTCACCTTTCGATCACAACAGCGGCCGAATTTCAGAAACTGTGGTACTGTGGTAGATATGGTGGTTGTAAGTGGCCGACCAAGGATATTTTCGTATTTCGACTGTCTCCGCATATGTCACTTTTCTGCCACAACTACATAGCATAGAGCATTGGTGTTTGTGTTTGGTAGTAGAATCGTATCTCATGTAGTGCACTATGGTTGTCAGATGTCGGTAGCTATGGGGGTGTGGGAGATATGGGGGTTGAAAATGATCGACTTGTGGCAATTTCATACTTCTGCCAAAGACAAAAGTGTCATGGTGTATCACTTTTCAGCGAAAACTATAGATCACAGATAACTGGCGTTTGTGTGTAGTAGTAGCACAGAGTCACCTTTCGGTCACAACAGCGGCCGAATTTCAGAAACTGTGCTACTGTGGTAGATATGGTGGTTGTAAGTGGCCGACCAAGGATATTTTCGAATTTGACGAAAGGCATGTGTCTCCGCAGATTTCACTTTTCTACCACGACTACATAGCATACATAGCATAGAGCATTGGTGTTTATGTGTGGTAGTAGAATCGTGTCTGTTGTCGTGCACTATGGTTGTTAGATGTCTGTAGCTATGGGGGTGTGGAAAATATGGGGGATGAAAATGGTCGACCTGCGGCAATTTCATATTTCTGCCAAAGACGCATGTGTCATGGTGTATCACTTTTAAGTGAAAACTATCAATCGCAGATCACTAGCGTTTGTGTGTGGTAGTAACACAGTCTCCCATCGATCACAACGTTGGCCGAAATTCGGTAACTGTGGGAGTGTGTGAGATATGGTGTTTGAAATTGGTCGATCATGAATATTTTCGTGTTTCATACAAAGACTTGTGTGTATCCGTAAATTTTACCTTGCTGCCGGAACTACATAGCGCAGAAGACTGGTACTTGTGTGTGGTAATAATATCGAGTCTCCCATCGTGCACTAGGGTGGTTAGATGTCTATAGCTGTCAATATGAATTCTTTACAATCACGAACGAAGTCGTGGGTACCAGCTAGTAATGAATAATTGTTTAGATAAGGGGTTTCAGAGGAAACGAAAGGTAGATAAATAAATGGGAGTACCCAAGAATTATTCAAATAATATTGATTTGTGGAAGGAGAAAGGTTTAAAAGAGAGAAAATCTGTTTTTTTAAAGTTTATTAGAATTAAGTAATAAAAAAACTATTGTTAGATAAAGGCGAGAAAAAATAGGAATAAAAAAATATGTTTGCAAATGATGGAAAAGTGTTTTCAATGCACAAAAGAATTTATGTAATAGAGAGAAGATGAAAATACCTGATATTTACTCATTCAAGATGATTTTAGATCAGATAATAAATGAAACAAGAAGATCTAAGGAATGTAACTATAACATGGGTTTCATAATTAAACAAACCCTTTAAGGCATAATTTGTGGTTTAGTGAAACTTTGTGATGTTGTCAAAGGTTAAATATTTATTATGGAATATTTTTTTAAAAAACTGTTTAACGTCTCTTAACAGCAAGGTCCTTAGAGACGGGAAAGGATGGGGGGCAAGGAATGGGAAGGAATTTGGCCGTGGCCTTTTGAAGGAAGCATCCCGGCATTTGCCTGGAGTGATTTGGGAAACCATGGAAAACCAAATCTGGATGCCCGGACGGGGATTCGAACCGCCGTCCTCCCGAATGCGAGGCCAGAACGCTAACCGTTACACCACCACGCTCGGTATTATGGAAAAAGAATGGTTTTTATGGGACTCTGCTTATGTAAAAGGTATTTTAAATTATGCAACCTGTCTAACCACCTTACCTGCTTTTATTCTTATGAGAAGATAGCAAGTGACAGAATACAATAACAAGTGAAAAGCATGCAATTACCATGCCCAGTGATAGAATTATAGTGGTGATAAAGTTTACTGGACATTAATGTAATGTCGTGAACTGAAATTAACTACTTTACCAGCTGAAAAGAAGCAAGCTCGTCCACCAGAGTCATGTCGCCAGAGATTATCTTGGAGAGAGATGCGTTGAGCTCTCGCAGTTGGTCCAGCGTCTCCTCCTTCACTTCCGCGTACTCCTCCGGCGCAATATCATCCCTGTACCAAAAATTTGTAAATAGATTCGACTCGACAAAATAATTTGACTAAAAAATAATATAACTTACAGACTAACCCATGTCCTTTAATTTCTGATCACTCTCAAGTACTTCAAGAAACACTATTATTTAAAAATACATTCAAAATGTGAAGGTTCTATGTCAGCTGTCGTGCAAGAAATACGTATTGTTACCTGCAGATAACTATTGCAGATGTTTCTTAGTCTTCATTCTCCAAGTTGGGGGAAAGGGGGGGAGGGGGGTCTGGATCAATCTACATCTACATCCATATTCTGCAAATCACAAACATTGTGGGTGGCAGAGGGTTCCAAGCACCAATCCTAAACCCACGTATTCCAATCCCGAATAGTGCGAGGAAAGAAGGAATAAATAAAATCATCAGTACGGCATCTTATTTCTCTAATCTTATCCCTCCGGTCATTGCAACCTAAATAGGTTGGCGGAAGAAGTATTTCATTGCATTCGAAATTCAATTTCTTTTCGCATATTCTCCAATAAATTTGAACGCAAGCTACGTCGTCTGTCTTCCAAACTATCCCATCCCAATCTATGTATCAATTCTGTGACGCTTTCATAAGGGCTGTAACAACAAGTCACGAATCGAGTGGCCCTCCTCTGTACCCTCTCCACTAAGTCAATCAGAACCTTGCAATATGGATCCCAAACTCCACAACAGTAATCCAGATGCGGGCGCACTAGTGTTTTGTACGCTATCTCCTTTGTATGAGCATTACAATTCCTCAAAATACGACCTATGAATCGTAATTTACAATTTGCCTTGCCTACGACGGAAGTTATGTGCATGTCCCATTTCATGTTGCTTTGTACTATCACCCCCAGATACTTCACGGAATCAACCGTGTCAACAGCTGAATTGTTTATTTTGTACTCGTGAACAACCTGATTCTTCTTGTTACTTATCCGCATTGCCTTGCACTTTTTGCAATTAAGTGTAAGCTGCCATTTACGGCACCAATCGAAAATAGCATCCAAATCTCGCTGAATTTCTATTCAATTGTCGGAGCACCTTATTTCCCTATAGATAACCGCATCATTGGCAAACAATCGCAACCAGCATATAATATGGCAAGAAGGGACGAGGAAACAGTATCCTAAACATTATGTCATATAACGGGTGGTTATAATTAAACTTTCCCTATTTAACACGTTATAACACGGAAACTAATTACCGTACGGGGACCAAACTTGATAGCATTAATGTCAAGGACATGGCGAAGAGAAATAATGCAGAATCAATTCAACTGAAACACTTTTAATGTGGTGCTACCGTACATTATACCATTACATACTGGTACCATTACTGCTACAAAAGGGGCTCAATATGGCGGTGTCCAGAGAGTCTGAAAGTGCAGGATTGTATTCTGCACAGCAGAACGAAGCATGTCCGTAGGTATGCTGGCTACCTCTCTTGATATGCTCACATGTGTGAATGTTCCCCTTGTAAACCCTGTCCTTCAGGTAGCCCCACAACCAGAAATTACAGGGAGTGAGGTCAGGTGATTGAGTCAGCCAAGAATTTGGAAACGATTGGCTGATAATTTGATCCTTTCAGAATTAAGATGACTGATCACGGCACCTGGTGGCCATAGTTGGAACTGGACGGTGGCGCTGTGACGCACGGAAATCATGCATTCTATACTCTGGACATTAATGCTACTCGTATGGTAATTAGTTTCCGTGTTATAACGTGTTAAATAGGGAAAGTTTAATTATAACCACCAAGGGCGTATCCAGGATCAGAACTAGAGGGGGGGCAGGATTTGAAATAGGGGGGGGGGGGCAACTCGTATTGGTTTCGAGGAAGTGGGGTGGGGGACTGAAACATGACGATTTCTTACAAAAGCAAACTCAAAGCTATTCAGGAAACTATTTTTATTATTGATTACTGTAGTAATGCAACCACTTAATCTAAGGACCTACTATGTAGTTAATTAAGATCGTATGTGAGTTACTTTTTTATGTAAACATTAATTGTCTCGGATTTTCAGAAAAAATTTTCAATAATTTAGTCTGTCAATATCTTATGGTGTTCTTTCACGAAATTTCGATGCACACTCATCAGGCATAATCAAGTCAATCTTTCGTCTCCCAAAGTGCTCCTGAGCCAGTTCTTCACTCGTCAAAGCGTACTGAAGGCAACTTAATTTTTCGTCTAGGGGGGGGGGGGGGGGACAGCAGCCTCCCGCTCCCCCTCGCTGGATACGCCCATAACCATGATAGGTGAAAATATAGGAAAGGGAAATTAACCCACCACATAACAAAGTTGACGGTTGCGATGAGAGAAAACACAAAAGGCGGACAAACAAATACGCAATATTTCGGTAATATTTCATCTAGAAGCCACTTCCATTTTTCCTTAGTTTCATCGTATTGGTGAAAATAGCAGACATGTTGACCAGAAACACATTGTTCTGTGTAGGGCATTATATCCTACATATTTACACAGAAGCCAACCTCTTATTTGACATATCAATTTAGCATAGGTTGTAGTTAGCTTAAAACACATTTCAGGCACAAGGGTGTAGGAAGATTCTCTTTTTTAGGTAAGGGTGTCAGGGATTGAAATAAGTTACCAAGAGAAATGATGAATAATTTGCCAAAAACGTTGAGAGAATTTAAAGTTAAAATTTGTAAAGGGCAAATGTTGGTGGGTGCAGGAAAGGGGGAAGATTGGTGTTTAGGGAAATTGCCACCGGAGCATGCGATCCATTGCAATTTAATTTAATTTAGATTGGAATGTCAAATGATGGACGAAAGGTCAATACTAATGGAGGTTGAAATGACGCCTGGACCAGAACACAAATTGAGGCTGCTTGTTACTGTAGTTGGCTCTGTCATAGGAATTTGGCTGTAGTGTTAAGATTATTAACGCTGTAGGCAGTACGACGTGTCTCTAGTACAAGATTGCTACTGTCACTCGGTGTGGAACATTTAGTTAGCCATTATATTTTCCCTATATGCCATATGAATCTAATGCATTTGTCCAAGGTGCAGCACAATAACACTCGCCGTCTTATATTGAAACAAGCAATCAGAAACAATCGATTGCTTCTGTTGTAAACAAATACGCCATTTCTGAGATGGATGCCACAGAAATTTCATAATTTTTTCTTGTTCCAGGCTGCATTTCAACCTAACTACAACCTGTATGACAAAACGAAACTGTTTAGGTTTATATGATCCCCGTACCGATAATTTTTATGTCATTTTTGCAGTGCTGGTATCATATCACAGATGTGCAGCCTCTAATATTTCAGCATTTTTAATTTCATTTGTGGCAACTTTTCCATAAAACAAGAGTGGAAAACGTGAAGAGAACATCAGAAACAAAGTAGTTAATCCAAATTTAAACGGGTTGGTACCAGTTTCAGGTATGTTCCGAAAGTGTTGCAGTACACAAAACTAGTTTTAACAGTATCATTTAACTCAGTAATTCCGAAAATTATTACCTTCTTTTATTTTTAATATCAGGCCTTTTGCATTAATGAACAAAATTTTCAAAAAGTTTTTACTAGTGGAGCCAGAAGCAGCAGAGCCACAAATAGTTAAGATTCAAGATTACAAAATATTTAAGGGTACATTTGAATCAAGCAGCACAACAATCATCTGGACAGTTGCACTATTTGCAGGAGACACTTATCCAACAAACGGGGGTTGATAAAAAGAAATTGGTACTTCATTTATACATGAATATGAAGTTCAATTGTAGATCACGGTACATCTACAACAGTTTTGTTGTCGGTACAGGGATCTTAACAACCTTAACTATTTTTATTTCTTCCAATGGTAGTGAATAGTCTGAAATGTGTCCTGGACCAGAAGAAAGATATCATAAATGCCGTGCATATAATTCTTTGAAACTTCTTTAATGGAAACTTGTTGTAGCGGTATCGCCATCTGGAATTAAACCGAATATGTTACCTGCACTCTTCGAGATCAGCAAGCTGTTGAACAAGCCTGTCCAACTGAGCCTCCAGATTCTGTTTCAGCTTATCAGTTTCTGCTTGTCCTCGCGAAGTCATTCTCTAAATGATCAAAAACAATTAATACACAACCTATTTATAAGTACTTACAGCAAGAAGATCTACAAACTACAACTTCAGCACTTATGACGCTAAGCGAAATCTATATGAAAGTAGTGAACCTGCTTCCTTGTTCTATAACGTTATGTCCTAATTTCAAGCTCCAAAAAGCGATGTAATTAACCTTACATTGCTAACAACTCCTGTCCTTGATATCCACTGTTTGTGACGCTTTTGCAAAGATCTCAAGAGACTCGAACGAAATCACTTAACCAATGATCTGGACCAGGAAGCTGCAATTTTATTTTTGTAAATATCTGTAATCCAATGTTCTGAGCAGTTTACATGTTCTTCGCAATAACCTTTCTTCCTTACCGATTTCCTTACTTTGTAGGCAGAGACAATAAAGTAGAATCTTTGAACTTGGTTTTAATTTTCGTTTTCTTTCAAACAAGAAAATCAAACGAAGTTTGTGGTAAGTTAAATATTTTTCTGTTTATTCATACAATTATAGTAATTTTAGACTTTTTTTCTTTAAAAATTTCTGCCAAAGGTGCAACATCCAACTAAGTATCATGGAGCATGGAGGAAGGAATTAGATGGAGAAGAAGTGAGCTTAAATCGGTGAAGCAAGCACTAAACTCTCCCGCATGGTGGCAGCACCGGCAGCGACCATATGGCGCTTCCCAACAATTAAGGTGTTCACATTGTGGTAGAGGCAGTGATTATTTCATTTAGTATTGTGTATAAGTGTTTAAAAATGCCAGCTTGTGTTGCGTACGGTTGCACAAATAGGCCAGACAGGAATGAACCTGGAATATCATTTCATAAGTAAGTTGAATTGTAATTATCGTTGTTGAAGTGAGCGGTAGACACAGCAAACTTTGCAGCACGTCTATAAATATTTAGTCATAGCTCTCAATGGGATGACTTTGTTCGCAAATTAAGGTGACTGAATAAATTTTCACAGATTATCAATTGAACAACTTGTGTTTCAGTTTGCAAAATGTTTAACTTCTTTTTAAAAAAATAAACCAAAATTTGAATGCACATTTCTGCTAAATACTTTTTAAAACGTTTCACAAATGTTACTTATATCAAGTGAACGATGAATAAGACCATCTCTACTTTTGTACGTTTTGAGAGATCCCCAAAATAATAGAAATGGAGATCACAATATACTAACACACTCTTCACTTTTTAATATTTTTAGATGTTTGTGTACCACAAATCCTGAAATGTAGTGTACAATATGATCTATTAAAACAGTTAGTGCACCTGCATCAAACATACATTCGTGGTCGGACTTGGGAGGAAACTGTAATTCTTTTTCCTCTTCAATAATTCGATGATGTCTTGATGTAAAATTTATAATATGTTCTGGAGCATGATTAACAATTTTTCCAGGAGTATACAATTACCAGTGTTTGCATATTTCACTTCACATTTCAAGAGTAGGTTTTTTTTTTTATAAGCTGCTTTAAATTGTATGGGCAGTGGGATTGTTTGAATTCCTCCCCCCCCCCCCTCCACCCCCCAAAGATCTGATACATTGTAAATATATTTCAAAGTGATCCTGACTAAATTTATATGCTAATATATATTTTAAGATTTTTTGATCAATAACTAAGGAATTAAAGAAATACTTCAAACATGAATCAGAAAACCTAAGAATCCAGTGCTCCTACTGCTGTCAAGTATTATCTTGCCATATGGTGACACTTTCAAATTACATATATAACTTTCTGTTTCAATCAATCTTGTATCACTGTTTCCTAATTACACTTGGATATTATGGAGCGTGTGCTCCATTGAAATTAAATAAAATAATAATACCCTTAGTCTTTTTTTGTGGCTGTAGATGTTTTGGCAAATAAAATTCTATTAAAATAATTTTTAACAGACTTTTTTTCCTTAATTTCTAATGTTTATAGATAGCATCAATTGAGATACATACATAAGAGAGCGTGCATAAACCACATAGCTCCAATTTGGCCTCCTGTGAACCACTATCCCTCCCCATGTAGACCAACTTGGCTTTTGCCTCCACCCCCCCTTCCCCCCCCCCCCCTCACCTAGCAAGTAGGTTTTTTTCCCCCTTTTGATTCCAGAAGACATTTTGCACTGTTTTCTCTTGTCAGACTATTATAAATTACATAAGGAGATAATTAGCTGAGGGAAATAAATAGGTTTAATTCTAGATCATGATACTGCTACAACTACTTTAGGCCTACTACCAGTACAGGGATCTAGCTTTTTTTAAAATTATTCCTAGCAGTTTTGAGGTTAGGTTGAAATACAGCCTGGACCAGAAGAAAAATGTCATAAAAGTGGTACGGATAATTCTTTGATAGCTGCGTGTGGCAGAAAGGTGCTATAGCGGTATCGCCATCTAGAATTAAACCAATAAATATTCACATGCTGTTGTGAATTCCATTCCTCATTTTAACTGTGACAAATTTTATGAAAGGATAGCTACGTGGCCTGGCTTGGAATCCCCCCCCCTCTCCCTACATAGCTCAACGTAGCCTTCCAGCACCCCCCCCTCCCCCCCCCCCCCCCCCCCCCCCCGGACCAGGCCGTGTAGTTTGTGCACGGTCCCTACCTTTAACCACATGTTAATTCATTATTAATAATAATGTGAAGTAAAGGAAAATAATGAATCAAATTCTGTGTCATAAAGTTACTTGTACATTCCTGTAATAGCAACAATTGTGAAACGGCTCTTTTATTTTTAAAGGTAATAATAAAGCCTCTGCCCTTTTAAACAGAAGTTGAAGTAGAGTTCTTCTAGCGTGATAAGTTATTTTGTTGAAAAAAGTATAGGCTTGTTCAGACAGTGACTCATCATCGCATTTATGATTGGAGCACACTTGCTTGAAGTTACTTAAAAGAACACCGCATGATGCCAACCATACATTATAGTAAAGTATCACTCTTTACTTTTTGTTGATACACTTTATATTAACTATAAATTATGCGGAAACATTTTATTTCTGGTACCAGCCTACAAAATGTCTGGGTTGCTCATCCCTAGAGTGGGTCCTCTTACTTTTTTCTGGTCTAGGACACATTTCAGACTAACCACAAGTGGTAGTAATAAAACTGAAATATCCATTCTGCATGTCAACCATGTAATCATTGTGGCTTTGACAGAATTAATTTTTGGTCCAGCCTGCATCCAAACCTAAACCCCTCAATTTGGTTGTTGTATATCCCCCAAACTAAGCAAGATATCGAAAACATTTATTCCTTATTATCGAGTTTTTTCGTCGTGTTACATAAGAATCCATCATTAAATTTGACTTTTGCGAAATTTTTCTTCTGCATTTCAACTCAAGACACCTCACTTTTGAGACAGTATATCTCGAGAACTAGGTGAAATATCGAAAAATTTTACTCTTTATTTTTTATTTGTCTCGTCTTTTTAAATAAAAATTCATCATAAAATTTGACTTCGAATAATTTTTTCTTCTGAATTTCAACCAAAACCATTTCACATTTGAGACAGAATATCTCGAAAACTAAGCAGGATATCAAAAAATTTTATTCTTCATTTTTTATTTGTCTCATCGAGTTACATAATAATCCATCACCAGATTGCGGCGTCACGTTTATCCTAGAGTCCCCTTGAGGTGTTTAACCATACTCCCCGTGTTTGTTGGGAAGCGGTCAAGTCCCCACCACTCCGGCCATGCCCCCCCACTCCTCCGCCGGCCTGCTTCACTTCCATGCGTGGCAAAGGTCTCTTGCGTCGTCTCCATATTATTCCTTCCTCCATGTCATGGAGGCCTTCCTCCATGCTAAGTATCGTCTTTTTAATCTTTGAAATATTCTTGAAGTAGTGGAATCACTGTTGTTCAGAGACTCTTGAAACATATAGTATATGTATTAGCCAACAGGTGGTGTGTGTGTTCGAAAGAAGAACATCCATGCTTTCTCAAGAACTTTTTCAGGATGAATAAATAATTCAATTTACATTTTAAATTTTTCGTTTACACAAATGAATTATTAATAAACACTTAAAAGCAGAAATGAGAAGAGAGAAATCCAGATAAATATAATATTCACGATTTTCACCCACTTCATTAACTTTGACCACAGAAGATGGCGTTAAAGTATAGTTTACGATCGAGAATTTTAGTTCTTCCATCTCATGGTACGGGTTTTTCGATATTCGAGAGACGCTAATACTCGCCGATCGACTAGTAGACTAAAAATTAAACACCGCTGCTTCTAACGCGACGGAGCAAGTGAAGTGGTATTTGAGACGAAAATTGCAGGTGCGAAATTTCTCACCCCTCGCACCAATGCCCGAACCTTCCCGAATGACTCACGGAAACTCGCGAAGATCAACACCACACGACCCTGCAAAGGTACCAGGAATTTTGTTAAATACTTTGTAAAAACACTGTGTCAAGTGACTAAAAGTCGCGTTCATGCGTTAAAAGTATACAAACTCAACTGTAGCTAGTAATTTTGATGTACTCGTTGTTTTTGCAGGAAATAATTCGAAGTGTTAATTTACGAAACGAAAGGTCCTTGTACATGAGGGCTTTAAACTTGCCGAACTGAATCCTGCAATGAGCTTTCCTAAAGCCAAAAATCATACACCGGTGCAGAATCATCAAGGATTCGTCCAGCAGCATTTTCATCATCCGAGCTATCCCTATCAGCAGCCGGGAGCCCATGCAAAAATAGTCGATTGTCGTCCGAATGGTAAGTAGTGCCAAGTTTTGGGTGATGTGGGCTTACTGTTCCGAAGTGAGCAATCCGACTTTTCGTTCTGGTAAGGCGGAAGCGATGCTTGCGAAACAGTTGCCTGCTGGTAACTACGCTCAATGTCTGTCCATTGTCGCCATGAAATCTCTGCTTTGATTGTTTGCTGTCGCTGTTAATATTTCAGCGTGGTACTTTTTGAGGTTAAGTTGCAACTAAATGGAGAAATATTACAAACTAAAACACGTCGCAGTTTTTTATACTAATTTCGTGATGTTCGACAACTGGATAATGTTTAAAAAACGGTCTTTACAAAATATTCAGATAAAATAATATGCCGGTAAACAGTTGAAAAGTGGGTGTGTCGAATGTGTTATAGTTCTTATTTTCTTACTTTTCTACGTCTTGTCTGCATCTGATACTGCGATTTATTACTCAAATATGATTATTGTGTTTTGTATGAAACGTTGTCATTTGATTTATATAGGCATTATTATCAGCGCTTTAAAATATTGCGCAATACTTAAACATTACTGAAAACGCTCAGTTACGGTATAATTTGACAGTCTGGTAGCTGTAAAATAAGAATGGAGAAAGAAGGAATTGTGGTATTCACTTCAAATTTACCACATACGTTCCTGTGGTCATACCTTTTAAGAAAAAGTGTACAAGAAAGCAAAATCACACTTACCTTAGACGTGAAGCAACATAAAAGTTACGAATTAACGCTTCAGAAAAACCGCCATTGCACTACATATTGGCACGTCAAAGATGATGTTATTGTAAAAACTCTGGCTTTACATGATCACAATAACTATGAAATCTCTGATGAATTTTTCTGACACAATATAAATATGTTTCAGTGCTATGTGGAATAGGGCAGATGCAAGAATATTTCCATGTGAATTGCGATTTTATTTACTATCAATAAAAAGCAGACTTCACGCCGAGAAATATATTTTTTTCTTTTGCTTGAACCGTCCATAAACAAATGCAGCAGAACC
Source organism: Vandiemenella viatica (assembly GCA_031002005.1). Lineage (NCBI taxonomy): Eukaryota > Metazoa > Arthropoda > Insecta > Orthoptera > Morabidae > Vandiemenella > Vandiemenella viatica. The sequence continues at coordinate 7,767,156 of JARYHS010001113.1, read as the reverse complement.
AATTTCGTTTGGCACTATTTAGCGGCGAGTAGTATAATTCGTGGCAAATGGCCGCTTGCGATTGGTCGCGATGTGCGGCCATCAGTAGCTTATTGGATGTGTAATTTATGTATGAATCCGCGTATTACAATACGTTTACTTACTGAATAATAAAATTGCCTTAGAAACGCACTTGATTTAATGACAAAAGGTCGTAGAAGCTTTTCTTGATTCTATTAATCCGACATCGACTGATTTATATTTTATTCCGTTTTTCAGAATTTGCTCGCGTGGCTGAAATTATTACAATCGTGCATACGAAAATATATAACATTTATAAAATATGACTTCGTCAACAACCTTTCGCGTTTAGGTTGTAATGCAGCCTGGACCACAGTAATAATGGTAAAACTATATGAAAATAGGAAATCCGCAATATCGTGTGTTTACATTTCACTATGGTCCAGGCTGCATTACGACTAAACGCATATTTGTAAAATATAATGTCGTCATTTGCGTTTAGGTTGTAATCCAGCCTGGACCACAGTAATATTGATAGATACTATATGATAATTGGAAATCCGCGATATCGTGTGGTTACGTTTCACTATGGTCCAGGCTGCATTACGACTAAACGCATATTAGTAAAAAATAACTATGGATTTATCATGGTTGCTAGTTGCTAGTGATTCTACAGTCTTTCCTCCAGAGTGCGCATATTATCTTTGACGCAACAATATGAAGTGATATGGCGATTTTCTGTAGCGTTAATTCGTAACTTTTATGTTGCTTCACGTCTAAGGTAACTGTGATTTTGCTTTCTTGTACACTTTTTCTTAAAAGGTATGACCACAGGAACGTATGTGGTAAATTTGAAGCGAATACCACAAGTCCTTCTTTCTCCATTCTTATTTTACAGCTACCGACAGTCTTTTGACTTTAATCGTGAAAATCTTCATCGAATCCAGCTTGCTGCAGTGAACATCGAAATTTAAGTTGGCAATTAAATGAGCTATTATTTTATTTCGTTTACATGTTACCGTAACGGAAAACTAAACTATCAGTTCTTGCCATTGAAAGCTGTATTGCCACGGATATTACGTTTTACTATGACATTCCAAAGATGCAAACTTTATAATATTACTATACTTCACACTTTTTCTGTATTTTTGATAACCTACCTGTATTTACCGAGATGGTGTACTGGACTTAGGTTCATTTCTTCGTATCGATGTTGATAATGCAACAATATAGCTTTTTGACGAAATTTCTTGTTTCAACATTGTATCAAATAAATCTTGACTGTCCATAATGATGCTTGTTTGCTCCATTTGAAACCTAGGAATGGTTTACCTTTTATGATGAATTTACATTGCTGAATTGTGGAAAAGGTGGTTCACAAATTACCATTTCTTTTTTATTATTAGTATAGCAACCTGCCTCATCAGCCCCCAACCAAAAATATTAGAAAAAACTTAATACATTCCTTTAATAAAGTTCTGAGTACTGGTATTTTTTTATTTATATTTTTTTACCTTTGGTCAGACCATTGGTTGAATATAGTGGCATACTTTGAGACCTAAATTTTGGGAATCAAATACAGCAGTTGGAAGGTATGGAAAGAAGAGCAGCTAGATTTGTTTGTGGAAATTTTTGCAGGATGCTGTCAGTAACTGATACGATAAAGGAGCTGGGTTGGGAGTCATTGGAGGGTGAAGAGAGTGTTGGGAATGTATAGGACATATGTTGATGATGGGGCTTGGAGGGATATTGGTTGAAGAATTAGGAATAATGCATGGAAGGGTAAAGATGATGATGACCACAAGCTGGCACTCAATTTCAGGCATAAGGGTGTGGGAAGATTCTCTTTTTGGTTAATATCAAGATGGGGATACCGCTGCGGCCTCGCGTAGTAAACACACAGATCCCATGGTATATATGACATCATTGTGACGTATTCAGTCTGCAAGTACCAACACAGTAACAGCTATAGATTTGATCTGAAAATTGGATATCTGCAATATCGTGTGCTATGGTTACATTTCACTTTGGTCCAGGCTGCATTAAGACCGAAACGCATATTTATAAAATATGATTTCGTTAATCATCATTTCAGTTTATGTTGTAATGCAGCCTGGACCATACATCACAATGATGTCATATATACCACGTAATCTGTGTGTTTACTATGCGATGCCACAGCGGTATCCCCATCTTGATATTACCCCTCTTTTTTAGGTAATGGTGTCAGGGATTGGAACAAATTACCAAGTGATGAATAATCTAGTAAAAATGCTGGAGGAATTTAAAACTAAATTGCAAAAATAGATGGGGGGGGGGGGAATTTAACACTCAAATCATAAAAGATAATTTAAAGAACAAGAAGTAAGAAGGGGATAATTGAATGACTACGGAAATTTCCACCGTAGTGGAATAACAATAATAATAGTTAATCCTTCAAGTTTTCTGTATTCGATTGATAATAATACTTGTTTCGAAAATCATTTTTGTTTTCAACAAGAAAAGTGCACTAGTAAAGATTTGTAGGGTCTGTTGGAGATTGCGATTCCGTAACAACAACAATAAATAATATCGTTGTAATATTGCTGCAGTCAGTAGCAAAACATATGATTTGCAAGCAATAATTCCGTTGTAATACAGTCAGGACAATTATTTTCAACCAGAAATTAAGTTGTAATGCAGCCTGGACCAGCATGAAACAGTTAAATGTACTTTGGAAAGAATTTCTAGCGGAGTCTTGCGTTTGACCACTGAAGTATTATGATGCCAACAGAAGGCGGTATCACGATCTCCACTAATCCCTATGGGTAGTTAGCTGGCATCCAAATTTAAGATTCTGTAGTTAATTAATGAAGTAAGTGGGTTATCTAGTTTACCATGCCTTCATGATCCATAATTTAATTTAAGTTTAATGGTTTAGTTGCAATTTAACGTACACTCCAGTTGGAATATGCCCATATAACCACTTTTGCGTTTGAGGAATTATTAATTTAAAATTTTGTATGCATAATTTTCAAAATATTTCACACATGTGGTCAGTATACAAAAAAGTTATAATTTTTTATTATTATTTTTGTCTGGGTAAGAATGATGGAGGATGAAAGTAGTTCTTCATGGAGCTAAGTTTGCTTGTTTGTAAATTGAAGGTATGTAAAGGTATTGCTGCACTAGTGACAGCATTTGAATGAACTAGTTGTTGCTCTAATTTCTACCCTAGTTACTTATGGGTTTACTAGGTCAGAGATATTACAATGGGTTGTACTAACCATAGGTACTGTACTACAGTTTTGAGTAAATGCATATTAAGAAAATACGATGTGCAGACTGCATTCATGATGTGGTTGAATATCAGAATCTCCTTCAACTTACCAGTCTCCAACGTCGAACTGAACAAGCTTCAATTCTTAACCCCATTTTGTGAGCTGTACTATTATGGCTAATTTCCAGAAGAATTATAAAACTACTTACAGAGTATAAAGTCACAAAATGCCTACTGTGCTATGACATGACTAGTTTTATATAGTAGCCTACCATGAAATATCTGTTGTCATTATGGTCAAGAGGGTATTTCAACTTAAATCCCTGAAATTACTGTTTTAAATAAACTTACCAGACAAAATGTTAAATCGTTCAGTGATGTGTCTTGTTACACAGTATGTCTGGTAGATTGGAGAAATCTTGAGCTTGTAAACAACTCATTCCAGTTATTTCCACACTCAGTGTAAACAATATTTTGTAGATAAGGCATATCATCATGCCTGTCCATCTTAAACACATTTGTAGCCACATTTATTTATTTATTTATTTATCAATCTTGTTCCATGGATCCCTGCTGAGGAAGGACCTCTGGGATGTGATACATGTCATGATTAATACGACCGAGCGTGGTGGTGTAACGGTTAGCGGTTCGAATCCCCGTCCACGCATCCAGATTTGGGTTTTCCATGGTTTCCCAAATCACTCCAGGCAAATGCCGGGATGCTTCCTTCAAAAAACCATGGCCGAATTCCTTCCCATCCTTTACGGTCTCTAAAGACCTCGCTGTTAAGCAGTTAAATAAAAATATATTAATACGTTTACATACAATATGAGTAATAATAATCATGTTGGAAAGATAAAAAGATATAGTCAAAAATAAACATTAATTTTTACAACTAAGTTTTGCAAAAGGTCATACTGAATACAGTTAATTATTTTGTTCATAAGTCTGAATGGAGTAGAAGGAGTTGCTGATAAGATAACCTCTCAGTTTTTCTTTAAATATATCATTATTATCTGCAAACTGTTCTATACTCATGGGAAGTTTATTAAAAATATTTATCGTAGAGTAATTAACTTCTGTTTGTACTAATGACAGAGATGTTCGTGTTATGTGAACATTATTTCTGTTTCTAGTATTGAAACTGTGTACCTGTAAATTATATGTAACTGTTTTTTAACATATTCAATTCTAGAAACTATTTACGTTTCCCAAGTCTGCCTTGGAGGTGCTGGGAGTGTATGAGGCGTATATTGGCGATGAGGCCTGGATGGATATTGGTAGAAGAATTAGGAGAAGCGAAGAGATGACCATGACCACAAGCTGGCACTCGATTTCAGGCATAAGGCAGTAGAAATTACCACAGAACACAATCAGTAACTGATATGATAAAGGAGCTGGGTTGGGAGTCATTGGAGGGTGAAGAGAGTGCTGGGAGTGTATAAGGCATATATTGGCGATGAGGCCTGGATGGATATTGGTAGAAGAATTAGGAGAAGGGAAGAGATGACCATGACCACAAGCTGGCACTCGATTTCAGGCATAAGGCAGTAGAAATTACCACAGAACACAATCAGTAACTGATATGATAAAGGAGCTGGGTTGGGAGTCATTGGAGGGTGAAGAGAGTGCTGGGAGTGTATAAGGCATATATTGGCGATGAGGCCTGGATGGATATTGGTAGAAGAATTAGGAGAAGCGAAGAGATGACCATGATCACAAGCTGGCACTCGATTTCAGGCATAAGGCAGTAGAAATTACCACAGAACACAATCAGTAACTGATATGATAAAGGAGCTGGGTTGGGAGTCATTGGAGGGTGAAGAGAGTGCTGGGAGTGTATAAGGCATATATTGGCGATGAGGCCTGGATGGATATTGGTAGAAGAATTAGGAGAAGCGAAGAGATGACCATGACCACAAGCTGGCACTCGATTTCAGGCATAAGGCAGTAGAAATTACCACAGAACACAATCAGTAACTGATATGATAAAGGAGCTGGGTTGGGAGTCATTGGAGGGTGAAGAGAGTGCTGGGAGTGTATAAGGCATATATTGGCGATGAGGTCTGGATGGATATTGGTAGAAGAATTAGGAGAAGCGAAGAGATGACCATGACCACAAGCTGGCACTCGATTTCAGGCATAAGGCAGTAGAAATTACCACAGAACACAATCAGTAACTGATATGATAAAGGAGCTGGGTTGGGAGTCATTGGAGGGTGAAGAGAGTGCTGGGAGTGTATGAGGCGTATATTGGCGATGAGGCCTGGATGGATATTGGTAGAAGAATTAGGAGAAGCGAAGAGATGACCATGACCACAAGCTGGCACTCGATTTCAGGCATAAGGCAGTAGAAATTACCACAGAACACAATCAGTAACTGATATGATAAAGGAGCTGGGTTGGGAGTCATTGGAGGGTGAAGAGAGTGCTGGGAGTGTATAAGGCATATATTGGCGATGAGGTCTGGATGGATATTGGTAGAAGAATTAGGAGAAGCGAAGAGATGACCATGACCACAAGCTGGCAATCGATTTCAGGCATAAGGCAGTAGAAATTACCACAGAACACAATCAGTAACTGATATGATAAAGGAGCTGGGTTGGGAGTCATTGGAGGGTGAAGAGAGTGCTGGGAGTGTATAAGGCATATATTGGCGATGAGGCCTGGATGGATATTGGTAGAAGAATTAGGAGAAGGGAAGAGATGACCATGACCACAAGCTGGCACTCGATTTCAGGCATAAGGCAGTAGAAATTACCGCAGAACACAATCAGTAACTGATATGATAAAGGAGCTGGGTTGGGAGTCATTGGAGGGTGAAGAGAGTGCTGGGAGTGTATAAGGCGTATATTGGCGATGAGGCCTGGATGGATATTGGTAGAAGAATTAGGAGAAGGGAAGAGATGACCATGACCACAAGCTGGCACTCGATTTCAGGCATAAGGCAGTAGAAATTACCGCAGAACACAATCAGTAACTGATATGATAAAGGAGCTGGGTTGGGAGTCATTGGAGGGTGAAGAGAGTGCTGGGAGTGTATAAGGCGTATATTGGCGATGTGGCCTGGATGAATATTGGTAGTAGAATTAGGAGAAGGGAAGAGATGACCATGACCACAAGCTGGCACTCAATTTCAGGCATAAGGCAGTAGAAATTACCGCAGAACACAATCAGTAACTGATATGATAAAGGAGCTGGGTTGGGAGTCATTGGAGGGTGAAGAGAGTGCTGGGAGTGTATAAGGCGTATATTGGCGATGAGGCCTGGATGGATATTGGTAGAAGAATTAGGAGAAGGGAAGAGATGACCATGACCACAAGCTGGCACTCGATTTCAGGCATAAGGCAGTAGAAATTACCGCAGAACACAATCAGTAACTGATATGATAAAGGAGCTGGGTTGGGAGTCATTGGAGGGTGAAGAGAGTGCTGGGAGTGTATAAGGCGTATATTGGCGATGTGGCCTGGATGGATATTGGTAGTAGAATTAGGAGAAGGGAAGAGATGACCATGACCACAAGCTGGCACTCAATTTCAGGCATAAGGCAGTAGAAATTACCGCAGAACACAATCAGTAACTGATATGATAAAGGAGCTGGGTTGGGAGTCATTGGAGGGTGAAGAGAGTGCTGGGAGTGTATAAGGCGTATATTGGCGATGAGGCCTGGATGGATATTGGTAGAAGAATTAGGAGAAGGGAAGAGATGACCATGACCACAAGCTGGCACTCGATTTCAGGCATAAGGCAGTAGAAATTACCGCAGAACACAATCAGTAACTGATATGATAAAGGAGCTGGGTTGGGAGTCATTGGAGGGTGAAGAGAGTGCTGGGAGTGTATAAGGCGTATATTGGCAATGTGGCCTGGATGGATATTGGTAGTAGAATTAGGAGAAGGGAAGAGATGACCATGACCACAAGCTGGCACTCGATTTCAGGCATAAGGCAGTAGAAATTACCGCAGAACACAATCAGTAACTGATATGATAAAGGAGCTGGGTTGGGAGTCATTGGAGGGTGAAGAGAGTGCTGGGAGTGTATAAGGCGTATATTGGCGATGAGGCCTGGATGGATATTGGTAGAAGAATTAGGAGAAGGGAAGAGATGACCATGACCACAAGCTGGCACTCGATTTCAGGCATAAGGCAGTAGAAATTACCGCAGAACACAATCAGTAACTGATATGATAAAGGAGCTGGGTTGGGAGTCATTGGAGGGTGAAGAGAGTGCTGGGAGTGTATAAGGCGTATATTGGCGATGTGGCCTGGATGGATATTGGTAGTAGAATTAGGAGAAGGGAAGAGATGACCATGACCACAAGCTGGCACTCGATTTCAGGCATAAGGCAGTAGAAATTACCGCAGAACACAATCAGTAACTGATATGATAAAGTAGCTGGGTTGGGAGTCATTGGAGGGTGAAGAGAGTGCTGGGAGTGTATAAGGCGTATATTGGCGATGTGGCCTGGATGGATATTGGTAGTAGAATTAGGAGAAGGGAAGAGATGACCATGACCACAAGCTGGCACTCAATTTCAGGCATAAGGCAGTAGAAATTACCGCAGAACACAATCAGTAACTGATATGATAAAGGAGCTGGGTTGGGAGTCATTAGAGGGTGAAGAGAGTGCTGGGAGTGTATAAGGCGTATATTGGCGATGAGGCCTGGATGGATATTGGTAGAAGAATTAGGAGAAGGGAAGAGATGACCATGACCACAAGCTGGCACTCGATTTCAGGCATAAGGCAGTAGAAATTACCACAGGACACAATCAGTAACTGATATGATAAAGGAGCTGGGTTGGGAGTCATTGGAAGGTGAAGAGAGTGCTGGGAGTGTATAAGGCGTATATTGGTGATGAGGCCTTAGCACTCGATTTGTGACACAAAGGTGTGGAAAAGCCTTTCATAGTTAAGGGAGTGAGGCTTTGGAATAAGTTGCAAGCATTGAAAGAATTTCAAAACCAAAATACTCCTAAAGCAAAATCTTACTTCAAACCTACAGGGGTTTAAGCTTCATCACAAATACTATAAATAATTTTAAAAAAATGACGTTATTTAATGTAAACGTGTTTGTCTTGCATGCTCATCTTGGATGTAGTGTTAATAAGCTAAGAATATGGAACCAATTTTATCAGAGAAATTGACTTATTTCTGTCCCAAGTTTATGGGTGAACGGTAACGCTCTGGCTTCGCATTTGGGAGGATGCAGGTTAGAATCCCTGTCCAGTCATAAAGATTTTGGATTTTCTTTAGTTTTCCGAAATCACTCCAGGAAAATGCAGGGATGGTTCCTTCAAAAGGCTATGACTGAATTCCTTCCCATTCCTCGCCTCCAGTCTTTTTCCATCTAATGATGTCGACAAGGCATAAAGCCATTGAAACACGTTTTATCAGAGTAATTGACTTATTTTTGCCTTCTCAGCAGTCACCGATAACATTTTGACTTTGAATTAAGTTTCAGATTAGTCATTGTGTTTTTGTGACAGAATTTTTCAAAGTATCAGAACTAGGACACCTCTGCTAATTTTATTTGTTTCGCTGTTAATGTTTTTTAACTACAGATCACAATTCTCATGTTTGCTGCCATAAACCAACAAAACAAAGTGTGGTAGGTTAGTTGTAACCCTCTGGCCCTGCATTTAGCAGGATTTGGGTTCAAATCTCCATCCGGCCATCCAGATTTTGGAAATCACTCCAAGTATGTGTGTTGGGATGGCTCCTTATAAAAGCCATATTCTTTCCCATTCCTCTCTCTCTCTCATTTTTTTTTTTTATTTTTATTTTTTTTACGCCTCTTTTATGTTGAGGTCATTTGGGGTGGAATGGGACTGGGGACAAGGAAGGGGAAGGAATTCAGCCATGGAAACATCCCGGCATTTGCCTGGAGTGATTTGGCTTCCCACCCTAATGAGCTGAATGTTAACAAGGTATAAAGCCATAAGAAAAACTCCCTTTGAAAGGCCATGGCTGAATTCCTTCCTGTTCCTGGCTCCCAGCCCTTTCCTGCCTATTATAACCTCAGTGTTGACAAGGCATAAAACCATTAGAAAAAAGAACCAATTAACTTTGAAAATTGATAGAGAGTGTAAATGATATTTGTAAATCTACATGGCTGCCAACCTCAAAATATGTCGTTATAACTTACGCTAGAGCAATATCTAGGCCAGGGGTGGCCAACCCAAATGATCTTGCAGGCCGCTTTGGAAATGCTACATAGCAGCGTGGGCCCGCATATAAAATACATCTTCACAAGAATATTATTTTAAAATCAAAGTTAATTTTTTATCATAATTTCAACAGTTAATTTTTGTATGTATGGATGCAAAAGTAATGTACACTCCTGGAAATTGAAATAAGAACACTGTGAATTCATTGTCCCAGGAATGGGAAACTTTATATACACATTCCTGGGGTCAGATACAACACATGATCACACAGACAGTACCATAGGCACATAGACACAGGCAACAGAGCATGCACAATGTCGGCACTAGTACCGTGTATATCCTCCTTTCGCAGCAATGCAGGCTGCAATTCTCCCATGGAGACAATCGTAGAGGTGCTGGAGATAGTCCTGTGGAACGGCATGCCAAGCCATTTCCATCTGGCGCCTCAGCTGGACCAGCGTTCGTGCTGGACGTGCAGACCGCGTGAGACGACGTTTCATCCAGTCCCAAACATGCTCAATGGGGGACAGATCCGGAGATCTCGCTGGCCAGGGTAGTTGACTTATACCTTCTAGAGCACGTTGGGTGGCACGGGATACATGTGGACGTGCATTGTCCTGTTGGAACAGCATGTTCCCTTGCCGGTCTAGGAATGGTAGAACGATGGGTTCGATGACGGTTTGAATGTACCGTGCACTGTTCAGTGTCCCCTCGACGATCACCAGAGGTGTACGGCCAGTGTAGGAGATCGCTCCCCACACCATGATGCCGGGTGTTGGCCCTGTGTGCCTCGGTCGTATGCAGTCCTGATTGTGGCGCTCACCTGCATGGCGCCAAACACGCATACGACCATCATTGGCACCAAGGCAGAAGCGACTCTCATCACTGAAGACGACACGTCTCCATTCGTCCCTCCATACACGCCTGTCGCGACACCACTGGAGGCGGGCTGCACGATGTTGGGGCGTGAGCGGAAGACGACCTAACGGTGCGCGGGACCGTAGCCCAGCTTCATGGAGACGGTTGCGAATGGTCCTCTCTGATACCCCAGGAGCAACAGTGTCCCTAATTTGCCGGGAAGTGGCGGTGCGGTCCCCTACGGCACTGCGTAGGATGCGACGGTCTTGGCGTGCGTCGCTGCTGTCCGGACCCAGGTCGACGGGCACGTGCACCTTCCGCCGACCACTGGCGACAACATCGATGTACTGTGGAGACCTCGCGCCCCACATGTTGAGCAATTCGGCGGTACGTCCACCCGGCCTCCCGCATGCCCACTATACGCCCTCGCTCAAAGTCCGTCAACTGCACATACGGTTCACGTACATGCTGTCGCGGCATGCTACCAGTGTTAAAGACTGAAATGGAGCTCCGTATGACACGGCAAACTGGCTGACACTGACTGCGGCGGTGCCCAACCGCTGCGCAGCTAGCGCCCTTCGACGGCCAACACTGCTGTTCCTGGTGTGTCCGCTGTGCCCGCTGTGCCGTGCGTTTGATCATTGCTTGTACAGCCCTCTCGTAGTTTCCGGAGCAAGTATGGTGGGTCTTACACACCGGCGTCAATGTGTTCTTATTTCAATTTCCAGGAGTGTATTTTTTTAAAAAAACATTGCTTTTCACTACGTTGGCCATTATCAAATAATTATATTTTGTAAAAGTGTGATGAATCTCGCGAGCCGGAAAAATGTTCAAGGGCGGCCACATGTGGCCGGTGGATTGGCCATCCCTGATGTAGGCATTAAGAACTGAAATTTGTGTGTCTAGGCTTAAAATTGGTGGCAATTCTGGTTAGGATAATGCTGCACAGATTAGAACAGAAGAGTTACATAATACCAGTATGCTGTTTGAAATAGATGAGGGATATTCGAGAGGCTGTAGTATTTAAATGAACACAATATGTTTTTCTCCCTTACTAAAAAAGTGCAAATAGAGCTATCTCCTGACCAACGTGTGACCGTTTCCAATCAGAAATCTTATTTGTGATGTCTCACTCCACAGGGCTGAATTTAGGCTATACATGTGGTCGGCAGTTGCCCTGGCTGCTTCCGACTATTGATGCTTAAATTCGAAATTTGGCCCAAAAAGTTTATGGGCGACTCTTTTTTTTAGATCTTCTATTGTCCCACATGTGGGACAGAGGATGTAGTGTGGGCCCCACTCTTTGTCTTGTGGCCCACCCCTTTGAGGTGTGGGCTCCCCCTTTATGGTGGGGCCCCCCTTTATTGTCGGGCCCCCCTTTGTGGTGCTTGGCCCCCCTTTTTGGTGTTGGACCCCCCTTTTTGGTATGGGCTCCCTCTTTGAAGTGTGGGCACCCTCGTTTTGGTGCGGGCTCCCTCGTTGTGGAATTGGTCCCCCCCATTGTGGTGTGGGTGCCCCATTTATGGTGGGGCCCCCTGTTTTTGGCGTGTGCTCCCTCTTTGTGGGTCCCCTGTTTTTGGCGTGGGCTCCCTCTTTGTGTTGTGGGCACCCCCTTTGTGGTGTGGGACCCCCTTTGTGGTGTGGCCCCCTGTTTTTGGCGTGGGCTCACTCTTTGTGGTGTGGGCACCCCCATTGTTGTGCAGGCCCCCCTTTGTGTTGCGAGACCCCCCCTTTGTGGTGTGGGACCAGCCTTTGTGGTGTCGGCCCCCATCTTTGTAGTGCGGGCCCCCTCTTTATGTAGTGGGCCCCTTCTTAATGGTGTGGGCTCCCCCATTATGGTGGGGCCCACCTTTATGGTAGGGCCCCCCTTTGTGGAGTGGGTTCCCCCCTTATGGTGGAGCCCCCTTTTATAGTGAAGCCTCCCTTTATGGTGGGGCCCCCTGTTTTTGGCATATGCTCCCTCTATGTGGTGTGGGCAATCCCTTGTGGTATGGGCTCCCCTTTTGTGGTGTGGGCCCCCTGTTTTTGGTGTGGGCTGCCCTTTGTGGTGTGGGCTCCCCCACTGTTGTGCGGGCCCCCCTTTGTGGTGCGAGACCCCCTTTGTGGTGCGAGACCCCCCTTTGTGGTGTCGGCCCCATCTTTGTGGTGTGGGCCCCCTCTTTATGGAGTGGGCCCCCTCTTAATGGTGTGGCTTCCCTTTTATGGTGGGGCCCACCTTTATAGTGAAGCCCCCCTTTATTGTAGGGCGCCGCCTTTGTTGTGTGGGCTCTGCCTTTATGGTGGGCCCCCTGTTTTTGGCGCAGGCTCCTTCTTTGTGGTGTGGGCACCCCCATTGTTGTGCAGGCCCCCCTTTGTGGTGCGAGACCCCCCTTTGGGGTGTGGGACCCATCTTGGTGGTGTGGGCCCCCTCTTAATGGTGTGGGTTCTCCTTTTTGGTGGGGCCCCCCTTTATAGTGAAGCCCCCTTTATGGTAAGGCGCCCCCTTTGTTGTGTTGGCTCTGCCTTTATGGTGTGGGGCCCCCCTGTTTTTGGCGCGGACTTCCTTCTTTGTGGTGTGGGCACCCCCTTGTTGTGCAGGCACCCCCTTTGTGGGGCGGACCCCCCTTTGTGGTGTGGGACGCCTCTTTGTGGTGCGAGACCCCCCTTTGTGGTGTGGGCCCCCCCTCTTAATGGTGTGGGTTCTCCTTTATGGTGGGGCCCCCCTTTATAGTGAAGCCCCCCTTTATGGTGGGAGCCCCCTTTGTTGTGTGGGCTCCCCCTTTATGGTGGAGCCCCCTGTTTTTGGGCTTGACTCCCTCTTTTGTGGTGTGGGCACCCCCTTTGTGGTGCAGGCCCTCCTTTGTGATGCGGGACCCCCCTTTGTAGTGTCGGCCCCCATCTTTGTGGTGTGGGCCCCCTCTTAATGGTGTGGACTCCCTCTTTGTGGAAACCGAGCGTGGTGGTGTAACGGATAGCGTTCTGGCCTCGCATTCGGGAGGACGGCGGTTCGAATCCCCGTCCGGGCATCCAGATTTGGGTTTTCCATGGTTTCCCCAAATCACTCCAGGTGAATGCCGGGATGCTTCCTTCAAAAGGCCATGGCCGAATTCCTTCCCATTCCTTGCCCCCACCCTTTCCCGTCTCTAAAGACCACGTTGTTAAAAAGGGACGTTAAACTGTTACAAAAAAAAAAAAAAAAAAAAAAAAAATCTTTGTGGAATTGGCCCCCCCCCCATTGTGGTGTGGGATCCCTCTTATTGCCGTGGGCTCCTTCTTTGTGGCGTGGGCCCCATGTTTTTGGCGCGGGCACCGTCTTTGTGGTTTGTGCCCCCCTTTGTTTGTGGGCCCCCTCTTAATGGCGTAGTCTCCCCCTTTATGGTGGGGCCCCCCTTAGTGGTGTGGGTTCCCCTTTATGGTGGGGCTTCCCCTTTATCGTGGGGCCCTCTTTTTGGTGTGGGCTCCCCCTTTGTGGTGGGGCCCCCCTTTGTGGTGCAGGCCCCTAGGCATACAGCCTATGCTTAAACGTGGCCCTGTCATTCCACATTGGCGAAACGCATCAAACATATATAGGAATATATAATAACAGTCGTAAAGAAACAGTATTTTCACTTAAAAATCTTTAACAAACAACTGCGGAAGAATGGCGAGTAACTAATTGACACACTACTTTGGTATTATTTTATGACCACATCAGATCACTTTAGTGAATCCTTTATTCAAGTCTCTTTGAAGGAACTTTATTAGCAGTATTTCTTCATTTCTGATCTTCATGTCGTTTCTTATGTTGGGAAGATTATGGTCACGAGGTTCGTTCTTGTGAGCTTTATATCCTTAAGTTTTTTACTTATTGCTTTACGCCTCGTCGACGGCTAAGGTCATTAGAGGCGTGATGGGACTGAGGACAAGGACCGTAAGGAATTCGGCCATGGCCTTTTGAAGGGAACATCCCGGCATTCGCCTGGAGTGGTTTGGGGAAACCGTAGAAAACCCAAATCTGGATTTCCGGATGCCAATTCGAACTGGCATCCTCCGGAATGTGAGGCCAGATAATTAACCACTCAACCACCACGCTCTGTAATTTTCTTGCTAAATATTATCTTGTCTTTGGTGTCTTCTGGTGTAATACGACACCATTTTACATTGTTTCTAAAACCTGGAAGTTGTCCATATAGCTCTCAATGGTATTGTTCAACAGTAACAAATAAAACAAAATGGGATTGGAATTTAAAAAAATAAAAAAATAAAGTCTGCAGTAAAAAATGTTGAACACATAATTTAAAATGGATTCTATTATTTTAAACAGAAAATTATTATCTTTAAAACTTATAAAGTTACCAAATATCTTGCTTTTTCCAAAGATAGAGAACTTTTAACGGCCAGTATCTCAGACCAGGATTTTTTTTTTTTGAGGGGGGTGGGGTGGTGGGAGAGGGCAAAACAAAAATATACATATATGTTACTTTTACCTGAATTTTAAATTCTGAGACTATGAAGGTAAGATTTTTTCTTCACCTGCCTGAACTGATAGGGACTATACCATAGGTGTCAAACTCAATTTTGCAGAGGGCCGTTTATTAAATTTAGAATGTGTAGGCGGGCCAGATTCAAATAAAAAAAATGTACTGAATTATTATAACATTTTATTTATTTAATTGTATAAAAAAACATGATTCTTCTTTCTGTGTCACATTGCGATCGCGGGCCATATCTTTGACATCACTGCACTATACCAAGGCCAACTTCATTTAAATTTTCTCTTATATCTCTGAGCCATCTGCAACCTGTTGTATTTTTGAGTCAAGATTGTACTGTACTGTACCAGTAAATTTCAAATCCTTCATTCTCATTATGTGTCCAAAAAATCTTGGTCATATCTAATCCATCGTATCAGTAATACCTTTATCAGACAATATTCACCATTGCACATCTTCCCGATACTTTTTGTTGATGTGAGTTCTTCCAATTTGTCTTTCTAATTCAGTTCTTTTTTTTTTTTATTTTGTTCTAATGTAGTGTATGCCGTAATGGAAATTCCAGTACTCATTTACTTTTACTCACAATACTTGTGTCTATTCAATAACGGTGACAGTGAAAATGCTGTTAAGCAGTTAAAATAAGAAGCATAAAGGAAGAAACCCATCACTCACCGTAGCTGAAGGCAGGAGGCCCAAAACAAACACACATACACACTTTACAATATTTCCGTGCATGGTGAGTCGATATGTACACGTCCAATTCCCTTGCCCTGTGTTCTCCTCTAGTCATGTTTAAGGTTTATGCTAAAATATTGTATAGTGTTTTTGTATTTTTGTGTTTGTTGTAGCCTCCCACTTTTATGTGTTTACTTTCACTAACCTTGCTTATTTACAGTGTTTATACGAAATTAGAATAAAATAAAGTTAACGTAAATTAAACAAAAAACAAATTTAAAAAAATAAATTACATTACATAAAAAGTCATCTAACCTTAATGGAAATTCTGTAACTAACTTATTTACATTTTAGAATAAAATGAAATTTACACAGTAATACCGAGTGTGGTGAGTGAACGGTTAGCGTTCTGGCCTCACATTCGGGAGGACGCGGGTTCGAATCCCCGTCTGAGCATCCAGATTTGGATTTTCCATGGTTTCCCCAAATCACTCCAGGCGAATGCCAGGATGCTGCCTTCAAAAAGGCCATGGCCGACTTCCTTCCCATTCCTTGTCCCCAGTCCCATCCCCCCTCTAATGATCTTAGCCGTCGATGAGGCGTAAATCCATAACTAAAAAAAATACACAATAATACCTGTCAACATATTTTTTGCTTATTTCGTATGTCAGAAGAATACAAAAACAGTAACTACATTGAATCACAATTGATAAAATCAAAAATGGATGTTACTACAGACTGACGTCCAACGATTGCAGCCATTCCATTGCTTCTGTGGTTGCTTCGTGAATCTGATGAGGGCACTCGATGTTGATGTGGTGAATGGTTTGCTGGTGGTTACGGCAGTCACAAGAAGGGTTCTCTATCATCCCCCACTTGTACATCAAGTAGTTGCATCTACCGTGGGCTGTTCTCACTTGGTTCAGTGCCGTCCAGGTTTTCCTAGGGAGGTTGTATCCAGGACGCTATCGTGTAGGGCAGCGGTTCCCAACCTTTATTGGTACCTGACCCACTTTAAAGCAAAAATTTTTTCATGACCCACCTAATATGAGAGGCTATCTAATATCAGAAAGGGGACTGTTGTATGACCTCGATACCCTATCGACTATCCTATCCTACGAAAAGGCGAATATTCGTAAAAAGGATATACAATCCAGGGGCGTAGCTACCATAGGGCTAGACGGTGCAGTGCACCGGGGCCCTCACGCCCAGGGGGCCCCAAGTGCATTGCAGGGGCCCTCAAGTGAAGCTGAGGGTGCCCCAAGCGCATACCAGAGGCCCCCAAGTGCAGCTCAGAGGGCCCACGGGCGTTCAGGGCAAACAGGCGACTTTTTTTTTTTTAGCTCTGAGGGCCTTGTGAATGTTGATACACTACTGCTCATGGGGCCCCCAAGCCTCAGTTCAGGGGACCCCAAGCTCAGTTCAGATGCACCCAAGTCAGTTCAGGGACCCCCAAGCTCAGTTCAGGGTGCGACCAACCTCAACTCAGGGGCCCCCAAGCTCAGTTCAGGGGCCCCAAGTTCAGTTCAGGGGGTGACCAACCTCAACTCAGGGGCCCCCAAGCTCAATTCAGGGGCCCCAAGTCCAGCTCAGGGACCCCCAAGCTCAGTTCAGGGGCCCCCAAGCTCAGTTCAGGGGGTGACCAACCTCAACTCGGGCCCCCAAGCTCAATTCAGGGGCCCCAAGTCCAGCTCAGGGACCCCCAAGCTCAGTTCAGGGGCACCAAGTCCATTTCAGGGGGCGACCAACCTCAACTCAGGGGCCCCCAAGCTCAATTCAGGGGCCCCAAGTCCAGCTCAGGGACCCCCAAGCTCAGTTCAGGGGCCCCCAAGCTCAGTTTAGGGGCCCCCAAGTCCAGTTCAGGGGGCGACCAACCTCAACTCAGGGGCCCCCAAGTTCAATTCAGGGGCCCCAAGTTCAATTCAGGGGCCCCAAGTCCAGCTCAGGGGGCCGGTACCAGCAACTTCGCAGAGCTAAAAAAAAACAAGTTGCCCATCTGGCCTGAGGGCCCAAAATTTTATTTTGCACCAGGGCCCTTGTTCACCTAGTTACGTCACTGATACAATCTACAAAAACAAGAATTGATAATACATAAAACAACACACATATAATAGACCGGGAGGCGGCTGCACAGACTATAATCTCATCAAGTTCACTACTGAAATTCCACGATTAGAAGTAAATCGATCGGCATATTAAAATGCAACTGGCCATGCAAGGTGGTTTCCAGTGCCAAGTCACTGGAAACCACCCGATTTTAGTGGTTGATTGGTAGGTTAATCATTGTGTTTTAGTGCACCCAAATGTATGAAAATGTGGAAGACCGGGAGCAGGATAACACAATGGTAAACTTACCAGTCAACCACTAAAATGGGATTTGTAGGAGTTTTCGCCAAGAGATGACTTGGCACATCAGTGGCATTATAATGTGCAAATAGAGGTTTAACTAATCCTGGAATTTCAGCCTTCAACTTGATGAGGTGATGCTTTGTACAGCCGCCTCCCGCTTTATTACAAAGATAATGAAAAATACGTTTAAAATATTATAAAAGCACAACTTCACAAACGGTGAGATTTCTGGCACTGGTGTTTACAGACGAGGGCATCGGTATCAGGGTTAACACTGGTTAATTTTAACCTTAAGACACTTTACACACATAGTTTATTTCTATATTTGTTTTTCAAAAACAATAAAGTAGAAAAAGCTCGTTCACACAAGTATACCATGTCGAACGGCATCAAGAACTTCACAGTTAATTTAGAGATTTCTGGATAATCTGCTTGAAAATTCATCCAGAAGGAAATTAAGGATTTTACCTTAAAAATTGTCTTTATAGAAGAATCGCAAGATAGTTCTATTAGCGAGTTTTCACCAGCTGTTAAGAGTTTTGGGCCTTTCAAATATTCCTCTTCAAAAATAGATGAAGTAAGAGATATATTTTTGTGGCAAAAATCTAGATTGTTCCGCGACCCACCAAAACACACGCCGCGACCCATAGGTTTGGAACCGCTGGTGTAGGGTCTTGTATTAGTGCATGTTTGTTGGGGCTGGAATTGGTCCACTCATCTCATCAATCTTTGCGTATACTGAAGTTATTTTGGACCAGCACTTGACCAAACTTCCATGTTGAATATCTAGATTTTAGTCTGTTTGGACCTTTATGTATGGAATCCGGATGAATTGGAAGGTGTGGATATCTTAAGCATTTCTGCCATTATTCCTTTCTTAAAGCCACTTGTCTTCAGAGACGTGGTGGGGTGATGTTAGAAAGTACAGGTAGCTAGTCTGTAGGTGTAGATTTAACAGTTCAAGATATTGTTCTCATTGTTTCAGTTAGCTGAATGTCGATCTTTTTTGTGTGACTGCTATTTACCCATACTGAACTGCAGTATTCAGCAGTTGAGTATACCAGAGCAAGAGCTGATGCATATGCTCCCCAACCCATTCCTGAATTTTTGTGAGGGGCATTATTTCATGTTTTGACTTGTGCTGCTGTTTTACGGATATGTTCCTCCTATGTCAGTGACCAGTCCAAAACCACGCCTAGATCTTTTTAATGAAAATTGTCAACAT
Source organism: Vandiemenella viatica (assembly GCA_031002005.1). NCBI lineage: Eukaryota > Metazoa > Arthropoda > Insecta > Orthoptera > Morabidae > Vandiemenella > Vandiemenella viatica. Next base: position 7,748,165 of record JARYHS010001113.1, on the reverse strand, counting down.
ATAATCATGAATGTCAAGATTTTTTTTTTTTTACCAATAATAATAATAATCAAGAGACAAAGCGCTGAGGAGGCGAAAACTGGATCGTGGAAGTACAATGCGATCCACCGCAAGCTGAGGATCCAATGTCCCGGTTGCGGTTTTTAGGCGGTTGTCTAAAATCATCTAGCCGAATTACGAGACTGTCCGCAGTCTCCCCTCATAAACTACGCATTACACAAACAAAAATACACTTATCGCCACACAGAATATACAAAGTTACACATTAATATTTAATTGCACGTTCCAGGGGCAATTTCGCTACGCACCCATCTTCCCCCTTTCCTGCACCTACCTACATTTGCCCTTTACAGATTTTAACTTTAAATTCTTTCAATGTTTTTGGTAAATTATTAATCATTTCCCTTGGTAACTTATTCCAATCCCTGACACCCTTACCTAAAAAAGAGAATCTTCCCACACCCTTGTGCCTGAAATCGAGTGCCAGCTTGTGGTCATGGTCATCTTTTCCCTTCCATGCACTACTTTTCATACCTACTGCAATATCTTTCCATGCCTCGTCGCCAGTATACGCCCTGTACACTCCCATGACCCTCCTCATCCTCCTCCTGTCTTGCAATGAATCCCATTCCAGCTCTTTTATCATATCTGTTACTGATTGCATTCTGCGATAATTTCCAGAAACAAATCTAGCAGCCATTTTTTTCATCCTCTCCAACTCCTGTATTTGATATTCAAAATGTGGGTCCCATACTACACTACCATATTCGAGCAGTGGTCTGACCAAAGTTTAGGAAACCAATTCCTTTACTTCTCTCGTACATCCCCTCATCACTCTCTCCAACAAGTGCAGAATTTTGAAACCTTTTCTTACCACCTGTCCAATGTGTCCTGCCCAGTTAAGCTTGTTATCAAATGTAATGACAAGATATTTACATTTCAAGTCTTCAACAAGCAATTCTTCCCCCACATTATAATCATAATCAACCTTTAGTTTTTTTTAGTTGTGTATCTAATAAGCTGACTCTTCTTTGCATTTATCTTCATTCCATGTTTACCAACCCAACTAGATATCCTGTCCAGATCACCCTGCAGTTGTTTACAATCCTCTACCGTTTTGATCCTTTTATGTAGCATTATGTCATCTGAAAACAATCTGATTTCTGATAGTCATCACAATTATTAATTAGAATAATGAATACCAATGGTCCCAATATGCTACCCTGTGGCAGTCCCATTTTTACTTCTACTTCTTTTGAGACCACCTTTCCTATTATAACTTTTTGTTTTCTACATTTCACTGTTAAATGGCTACACTAGTCTTTCCTCACATAGATTACGTACATCGGACTTACATGTCTCCAGACCATTTTCTTTTATACCTTCCATCAGTGGTTCCCAATTCTTTTTTCCCAAGCACCACTTTAAGAGAGAGCTCAACCACCTGTATCCCTTACTGCTGAAAGGATAAATAAAAAATGAAACCTGTTTTCCACGATTTATTCAGTTAATCTAATAACAAATGATACAAAAATCAAGAATTGAATAAAAATATACTTGGAGATAGTAATGTTTGCATAATTTCTTTCACTACACTAGCCTGTGCTGGTTCTGGCTTTTTTTTTTTTTTTTTTTTAATTTTGATGATTGATTCCCATTTATCTGGGTGCGCTGAACCTGAAAATGACCCTACTTCAGTTTCAGTCATAATTTTTTTTTCCAATTCGCATTGAGCCAGATTTGGTATATGATGAAAAATATGAATAACAGATTTAAATAGGTGTGTTTGGTATAAAAGTATTATTTTGTGGCTTATAATAAACAATATAATGTAATATAATATAGAAACAGAATATGTAATAGAAATTAGAATAATGACCATTTTAGTCGTTGTGTTGACGTCTCTAGGGACCAGACATGTTTTATATCAGGCTTTTCCATGAATATGCTCTTCCAGGATCATCTTGATACAACATCCACCAATAGTCCGCCTTCATTGTAGTATTCCATCAGGCTTGGCAATGCTTTTCCATGTCTTTCATGTCCTGATGAAATGTATCGCCCGTTTCTTCACTAACTGCGACTGGGTTGCAGACTTTCTGAAGGGCAGAACACAGTGTGTAGTTCATTTACTGAAGTGGGGTCGGGGGTCCCCCAGGGAAGCGTGTTAGGGCCTCTGTTGTTTCTCATATACATTAATGATTTGTGCGACATAATAGGGAGGATGAAAAGATTATTTGCCGATGATGCTATTATTTATCGTGAAATCAAAACCCAGGATGACTGCACTTTGTTACAAGATGATATTATGAAAATAATTGTGTGGTGTAAAGATTGGCAGTTGGAGTTAAACGCTAAAAAGTGCCAAGTCATGCGTGTAAGTAAAAAGGTGACACCATTTAGCTTTGAATATACAATTAATGGTACTGTCCTTAGAACGGGTAGATTCCGCTAAATACCTAGGGGTAACAATTCGTAATAATTTGTCGTGGAATCAGCATATCGAGAATGTAATTGGGAAAGCAAATCGTATGCTTCGATTTCTAGGTCGTAATGTAAAACAATGCAGTCCTGAAGTTAAATCGATTGTATACAAGTCACTAGTGCATCCTCACTTAGAGTATTGTTGTTCTGTATGGGGTCCCCATCAAAAGGGGTTAATGGAGGCTTTAGAGAAGGTCCAAAGAAGAGCCGCCCGATTCGTGACAGTTATATATAGTTGGAGGGAAAGCGTAAGTGCGATGTTGAAGGAGTTAGGTTGGGAAGACCTGGAACACTGAAGGCGTTGCTCTCGAGGGAAGCTAATTGAAAAATTCACGACTTACGTATTTCAGAATGACAGCAAACAAATATTGCTACAAGCAACATTCAAATCTCGGAATTAACGCGAAGGTAAGATAAGAGAAATCAGGACCAAAACCGATTCATTTCTGTACTCATTTTTCCCACGAGCGATTAGGGAATGGAATAGAAAGGATTTACCGGGCGAGTAAACTTAAAATCCGACAGGAGTAGCTTTCGATAAAGCACTCCGACCATCCTGATCTGGGTTTCCCATGGTTTTCCCGGATCACTACAGGCGAATGCTGGGATGGTTCGTCACAATAGCCCAGGGGTGTCTCCTGCCATATCCCGTATATCCCTTCCAAACCATCACCCTTTTCGATAGGTGTAATGCACCCTCCGCCACACACATTTAGTGAATTACGGAGTAATAATAATCATAACTGCCTCAGATTTTCAGGAAAGTAGTCTAAATGTGCATATAGGAAATGAACCTTCAAACTCATGCAACAGCCTAAGTTTTGATAGATTTGAAACTAGTATCCTTCTTGCTGCCCAGAAACTAGGTTACTACATGTTTTAAGGTGACCCAGGCTTCCTTTTCAGCTACTTCCGTTTCTTGTTCGAAATTTCCATCTTTACAAAGTTATCTAATGTCTGGGCCCATAGAGATACCCTCTTTTAGTTTTGAGGTTGACAAAGCTGGAAATTTGCTACAAATGTATTGGAAACATTTACTGTCTTTTGCTCCATCAAGTCTAATTTCAAGTGTAAGGGTGGAAGGAGAACTTTTGTCAATGCGATGAGAGTTTTTTGGTTTCATTTTTTACTCCAGGTTCCAGTGAAAGTCGTTGTGCCCATTCTTTCTTTTTCCAATGATTTTCCTTGTCTCTGCTATCCCACTTACATAAAAAACATGAAAACTTTGTGTACCCGCTTTGCTGTCCAAGGATCATCAATATTACTTTGAGATCATTACTCATGAGCCACTTATAATCGTCATACTTAATTTTCTGGCGAATAAATTGTAAATTGACTTGTTTTCATCATAAACCAACAGTTTGTCAGGTTCTTCGGTGGTTTAATTAATATAGTAATTAATTAAATAGTCCACCATAAAGTTCTGTTTAATATTTTTGTTTATTTTCAAAACAATGTCAGCGATATTGTTTACATGCAAAGATACAATCCAGAGATACTACTGACGCAATCTTTGGCAGTTACAAAGTGAATCTGTATAAAACTATTGTAAACTAAAAACTGTCCTTCTGCCGATTTCTTTATATAGGCTCTATTGAAATTCTGGAATTCTTCAAAAGCATCCGCCAGATATTTCTCGAACATTAACAATTACTCAAACAATAAAACATATTGAAAACAATCAGAATTAATACATAATCACTTTACATCATTACAAAATGGTCAGAAATGGAAATTAAAGATATTTATACACAAAATTATTTACAGAAATCATTTTAAACTGTAGAAAATTGTCCTGTAGACATCGTAACTTGCATTAATATTTAGAATTACACACATTTAAGCAATTCTCATGCACAATTCTGTTCTTAAACATATTAAATGGCCTTTAAATAATTTCCTTTTATAAACAAAGTCTATATACACTGATTTACAAGAAGTTGCAAAACAAACATACCAGATCATATTGAAGTAAACTTTAGCTCACTACAGATACTTCATTAAATACAATTATATTTACAGTTCAGGTATGAGAGTTGTTACAAGTTGGCAGCATTTCATATGTCTTTAAATATGGCAGTACGTCTTATTCTTTTTGATTTCTTTCGATATATGACACTTGTGACAGATTGCGATTTGTAAAAAATTCTAACGAGATGGAGAAAAACTAAGGTCATTTTTGGATTCAGCACACGAAAATACATGGAAATCCATCACCAGAACTTGAAAAACACGATACAACCAAAAAAAAATGCAGGCCCGTGTTATCGAATTGTAATGGTACCAAGGAAAAGAAAATAGCCTTTAAACTGCAAATAATAGGGAAAATAAATCCATCAATCACCAAAGTTGAAGACAGCAGAGCTGAGTAGAACATACAAAACATGAAATGATCAAAATTGTACACTATTTCAGTTTGATCCCTTATTTATGCTGAGAGGAATGGGCCTTTGTCGGGTATCATTATTGTTGCTTAATGGCCCTCTCCTGTGAGTGCCCCAGTTGTTACTACATCGTATTCCAAAACTTTCTCTTGCCCACTTGTCTCTGTAAGGTTTTAAACTGAAATATTGTACAATTTTGTTCATACTGTGTGAGACTGTTCATGACAGCTTTCCTGCCTTCAGCTGTCATGAGTGATATATATACAGGGTGATTCACGAAGATATGCAAATGTTTTAATATGTTATTCTACAAGTAAAACTAAAGAAAAACGTTCATATAAACATAGGTCCGCAAATGTTTAGTTACGCAGTTACGGCTAATAAAATATTTTGCCTGAAATTTAGAAACCTCGCCAATATGAAGTCATGGCAAAACTGTACGAGGTTAGAGTAAAGCACAATTCCCATTTAATTTGTAGTTATAGATCTGGTGAATGTAATAAAACAAGTCCCAGACGTGTATCTGCAGTAGTTTTCCAGAAATTCCAGAGAAGCAAAGAAATATATAATTTGTGGAAAATTTGTAATTTATTAACGACTTGGCCCCTTTTTTATTTTAATTCCAGATAATTCCACAAAGTTTTCAACAAAAGTTGTAAAGAATTAATTTTTGGAAAATGATGGTAATTAAGTTAACTAAAACATTATGAATGTGTCAGATAATCTGCTTTTGTTAATTCCATAGTTCAGTGTTAAGGAAGTTGTACAGTGTACATACAATTTCACAATACATTCACAATAAATGTTCAAAAAAAGTAAACAGATTTACTTGTATAAGGATCATTCCATGTTAACTCAACCTCCACCAACATCAACTGGAAGATTCTGTGAATTACCTACAGACTGTATGAGGAAGATCCAAGAAACAATGAGTTAGATTAAAGAACTTAATTTATGGCCAAACATTTCTGTTATGGTATTTTTTAGTTAAATGTTTCTTAAATATTATGTATCATATATATATAAACATTTTCTATTTGTCAAATCCACATAAATTTGAATCTATAAAGGTTAATAAAATATTAATCATCATATTACATAAAAGAAATGGGAAATAGTTAAAGTTGAATCAATATTTCAGAGAAAAAAAGTAAAAAATCTTTTGTAAATAATAGAAATAACAAGCCATCTGATATGTGCTCAATGTTTAGTAAAATAACACATTAAAATTGTGTTTGCAACTCTTTTTTTTCCAGCAAAAAATATAATGTAAACAAATTGGATAGTGAAAATTTTTCAAAAATTATATTTAATTTTAAAAGTATACATATGAAGAAATGAAAAAGCATTTTTTTAATGACAGAAAACACTTCTAAGATCATTAGGAAAAAAATATTTTTTTTGGGTTCCCTTTGGTTGATATTGACTATAACATATTACACACTTTCGAAAAAATCCTCAAAATTATTTTTTTATAGATTTAAAATATTACTTGGAATTTTTTTCATATTTTTTTCTAGAATCCTCATGCTTTCATTAACATTGCTGTAAATTTTCATAAATATTGACTGAAAAATAAATGAAATATAAATTATTTTCCGTCAAAGAGCAGAATCATTTGAATTTGGAAAATACCAAACATTCAAAATTTCGATTGGCTGTAAAATGAAAACTAAACCAAATTGAGAACAAAAAATTGAGGTGGATACTTTTCTTTATAAGAGGACTATACTCACCAAGTTTCATCAAAATCTGAGTCAGTGGGTGGCATGGCTTGGTTGAATTGACATGGAATGACCCATACATACTCTCTGGAATTTACTTGTATAATCTCTGGAATTCCTTGAAAACTACTACAGATACACGTCTGGGACTTGTTTTATTACATTCACCAAATCAATAACAACAAAATAAATGGAAATCGTGCTTTACTGTAACCACGTATAGTTTTGCGATGGCTTCATATTAGTGAGGTTTCTAAACTTCGGGCAAAATCTTTTGTTAGCCGTAACTAAACATGTTTATATGAACATTTTTCTTTAGTTTTACTTGTAGAATAACATATTAAAATATTTGCATATCTTCGTGAATCACCCTGTATATATCAGTTTGTTGGTCATCAGTTGTCTGATCGGAATCAGTCCAATGCCATTTGCCAGGAAATGTTATGGGCTTTCAGAATATCACCATCCACTTTGTCCAATTTCCATTTTCGCGGAATTTGCAAAAAACTTGATGGTTAGAAATGTAAATTTTGTTCAAGTAGGATGATGGGGCAGAGTGGGTTGGTTTTTTAAATGCAAGCTACTCAGTATTTAACTCTTTCTTTTAAAGTTAACATGTGCAAAGTTCCATCAAAATCTGATAAAAACTGTAGCTTTGTACAAAGAATATTTGCAAAAATTAAATGGGATAAAAGGTGTTGGATTTCTGATAATCAAATGTAGATAATATTTTTCTCTTTGGTTTAAAGTATGAGTTTGCAGTATTCCATCGAAATCCGATTAAAAAAAAATGTGGGTTTCTATACAGAACATTGCAAATTGAGAGGGGGTGCTTTGTTTTAAGGTAAATATTTGCAAAGTTCCATAGATATTGGATAAAAACTGTGGATATGTATAAACAACATTAACAACGATTAAGGATGGAAAGAGAGAGAGGGGTTGGGTTTTTCTAAATCAAATGTTGACTGTTCAAAGTTCCTTGAAAATTGGAAAGACACTGTAACTTTGTACAAAGAACATTGACAAAAATTAAAGGGGGTGGAATGAGAGAGAGGGGTTGGATTTCTGAAAAACAAGCATAGACACAGCATTTTTCTATTTGTTTTAACCCTTTCCTACCAGCTACTGTATTGGAAATACAGGGAAATTTATAATTTCAGTTATATATTTGTATAAAGGAACTTGAAATTAAACAATTTTTTTCAGATTTTTATTGGGGCTCTAAGTAATTATTACAAAACTGGTACTAATTTGTACCATCAGGGACTTCGTGTATCACAGGATGTACAGGAATAGCAATGAAATCAGTTATGTTCATATGAGTACGAAATGGTCACCTCATACTATTCAACAAAACAATTTTTTTTTTTATTTCTTTTCATTGAGACACAAAGACATTGCAGTGGCAACATTTGGAATGAGTTTTATACTACATACTTCACATCTTCCTCCGTTGTTTATACTTCTGTTTCCCAATCTTACGTCTCTTATTGTGGAATAGTCTGACTTGCGTCATTTGAATTGATGAGGGCTTGGTAAAATATCTGTAGATGACCTTTCCTTCTTACCAATATCCGTCACAGTCATCATACCTTGTGCAACTGATCTTCTGAAATCTTTTACAGACTTTTTTTTCCAAATATCAGGCCATTTGTGTTATTGGAATTGACATATGCAATATCCAGAACTCCCCAAAACAGTCTGTGGCACTATTTCTGTGATTTTTATGTCAACATCGTACAAAGCCATCAGCAGTAACAACCGCGTCCATGAATGTATTGTAGTCCTTGATCACTCTTGAGGATGACTTCAAACCATCTTTTTATTTGTGTGTAGCCACTGGCATAACAATAGGGTGGCAGGACGGGCAAAATGTCACGGGCCCCCAGCCGGAGGGGGCCCCCGATGACTGGCCGGAGGAGACCTCCGGCTTAAGATCCGCCCAGGTCGCCAGTCCAACCTGAGAGAGGGCCCATCTGATGAAGTTGCCACGGGCAACCCAACCAGTGTAGTTAATAGTTACGCACTGTGTGCAACAGTAGTTTCCTCGCTGCCATGAACATTTGATACCTAATATACGGCCTTGTTACCCTTCCATTTCCAGTAGTCAGTGTTGGTTTGAAAATCTTTGGTCACATTCTCCTCTTTTGAGTTTGCCATCAGCAGCTAAATTGTTAGGGAGCTCCTTGCAGTTGGGCTTGATTATCCCACAATCAGAAGGTCTTCCAGTTTTCAGTTTTTCTAATAATGAAACAGATGAAAAATAATTATCAAAATAGATAACTTTGTCGTTTCTCCATTCTTGTTCAGTCAATTCTAAAACCACCGTTTCACGTAAGGGGCGTCCAAAATTACGTGAGGTGAAATAAGATAAGGATTGGGGGGGGGGGGGAGTCTACGGAAATCTCACGTGAGATTTTGGAAAAAAAGTGTTGGACTGTAGAGTTAGAGTAAAAAAAAAAAGTCTACTAATTGCGTGAAATTCGATTTTAGGGGGGTATTTCGTCGAAAAGTGGGGGTGTAACCGGATTTTGAAAGGGTGAGACCTTAAATAAAAAGGGGGGTCTGAGAAAGTTGCGAGGGTGATTTCTGAGGGGGGGGGTTGTCACGGACGAATTCTCACCAGAGGGGGGGGGGGGGAGGGTCCGGCCAGATCTCACGAAATCTCACCAGAAAAGGGGGGGGGTACTGGAAATCCGGAAAAACACCTCACGTAATTTATGGATGTCCCTTAATGAGTGATCCGAGAACTTTGCAGTCATTTCTTCATCTTTACCTTGGTAAATTATAAACTTCTAAGGAAAGATCTTCTATCAGAGCGTAGTTCTTAGAAATATCTATTTGAAAATATCTAAAGAAATAATATAAACATTTGTTTACTTGCTAAATCTATTTACCAATAATTTGTGTAAAATTTACCAGAAGTCCCTGACTGTAGTTATAAGTCCTCAGTGGCTGGTCTAGGAATTTTCCGAACCGGAGCAAAACCTTGAGATTGCCGCCCTTTCAAACAGGAATTTTCCACTAGAAGGGAACGTCCATAAACTACGTGATCGATCTAGGGGGGGGGGGTTCGTTAGAAAGCTACGCTGGGCCAAATGGGGGGGGGGAGGAGGTTCCGAGCCAGGCCACGTAGCTTTTCACTCGTATCAGTTTTCACAGTTAAAATAAGGTACAGACACACAACAGCATGTGGATGTTTATTTCCGTCAGGGGGCATCCATAAATTACGTAAGGTGAAATAGGAGGGGGGTCCGGCGAAATCTCACCAGGAGGAGGGGGGGGGGGCTCTACGGAAATCTCACGTGAGATTTTGCGAAAAATTTGGGGACAGTAGAGTCAAAAAAAAGGTCTACAATTTGCGCCAAAGTCGATTTAAGGAGGGTATTTCGTCAAAAAAGTTGGGGTGTGACCTAAAAAAAAAGGTCTACAAAAGTTTCGAGGGCGATTTCTATTTCTAGGGGGGGGGGGGTTCTCACGGACCAGAGGGAGGGGGGGGGTCCGGCCAGATCTCACGAAATCTCACCAGGGGGGAGGGGGGATCCAGAAATCCGGAAAAACACCTCACGTAATTTGTGGATGCCCCCTCAGTTAAATATCTACGAATGTAATTTATGATACTCAGACGAGAGACACCAGTACAAAATGGCTTCTGGAATCGATAGGGGAAAGTACGTGCCATGCGGGGGGGCTGGGGGGTGATTATAGAGGCAAAAGCCTCCTGAGGCCTCCGTAGGCCAAAATGGAGCTACGTAATTTATGGTCGCTCCCTGGGGAAGTACAGAGCTATTCTTTGATTTTGTCGTCCCTTCAAGGTTGCCGCACGGGGCAGTAGAGCCAAATTAAGGTCGCCGCTACACGAATTTGCCATTTACCGCCCCCTTCAAACATGATTTTTTCGCACCGATTTGACCACCTCTAGATCCGCCACTGTAAGTCCTCGTAGGATTTTCTCGATTATGTAGTAAAGAAAATAGAAACACACATTTTGTAGGTAAAATATATATTGTCTAATGCTCAAACTAAAAGAGTAAAACAGAACTCGACACTTGCCAAGTAAATTCTGATCTAAAATGGCATTGTGATGTTGCACTTGTTACCCTCTTCAATACAGTGCCAAGCAGGGGCGGATCCAGGATTTTGGTTTGGGAGGGGGGGGGAGGCTTGAGCGGACTTTGGTTTGGGGGGGGGGGCTTGGCTTGAATGAAATTTGGTTCAGAGGGCTTGCCTTCAGTGGATTTTGGTTTTGGGGGGGGGGGCTTGAATCGGCCTTAGGGTAGTCTTTATAGCCTTCTCGGCCCTCAAATCCGTAGAGCTAAAAAAAAAAAAAAAAGTCTCCAAAATTACAGTGTCGGGGGTGGACCTAGTTACTTTGGGAGGGGCTTGAGCCTCCCCCCCCCGGATCCGCCCCTGGTGCCAAGCCCCAAGTCGAAAAATGCACTGCTCAGCAGTTTTGGGCAGTATTTAAAAAGAAATGCCATTGACGCAATGGTACGGTAATAAATCAATAAGCTCAACAATGCAGTGAACAATGGTATCGTTGAATTATATCATGATAAACACATGGGTGCCTAAATCAGGGGGGGTCTCCAGTGGGATGTGACTTTTTAAGGGGTATTTTTTAGGGACATTTCGATTTGTTTCCTGAGTATTAAAATAGCATCAGGTACTTGTTACTAAGAATTTAGACTTCTCTGGCTAATTTTTTTTTTCGGATCTCAAAGTAAAATATGTATGTTCTCATTCATATTTTTTTTTAAAGTCACCGTGGTCTCCGCGTTTATTGTTTACCATAGACGTAGACTTCTTTTGGTTACCTAAAGAAGTGGTTGTTGGAGCAACGTGCAACAGTGTTGCCGTTGTTGTTTACAAATTTCTGGTAGAATTATCTGTAGTGTTATGTGTCAACATGTCATTTGTTGATTAACAATATTGAAAATGATTTGAACCCAAAGGTTGGTAAAAGTAAAGTGACCAGATTTTAACTTTTGTAAAGCGGGACACGATTGACGGGAGGGGGGGGGGGTGTTCTTGATTAAAAAGTTGGTGTATATGGAGTAACAAAAAATTTTATATAACGCAAAAATAGTTTTGTAATATATATATTTTTTATTTCCACATAAGCACAATTTACAAATATAATACATTAAAAAATTATGTATAGTATTTTATTCTTTGGAATATTTATCATTTGGTGATTTTTTTTATTAGATTGCCGTCATTGTTTAAAAGCTTGAGAAATTTTTCACAAGACTTTGTTAAATTATATTTCACACATTATATGGCCTTTAAAGTCTCCGCACTTAATTGTGATTTTTGTGATGTCCTAACTTTATTTACCTAAGAAAAAAAACGCGTTCAGTCGCGGCATTAGTTCCTGGTAAGGACAGCGCGTATTACACAATTTTTAGTGCATTATTGTATGGAATATGGTTTGTTTCAAAACGATGAAATATTTCTAACCATTTGTTCTCTATTGTGACTTTTTCTGAAGACCAAAATTTAACCTTTTCCTTGTCAATATATTTTTTAATAATGATATTTTATAAAAATGATTATTTTCGAAAATTTTACTACACGGAAAATTTTGAGTAGTATCATCGAATGATTTTTGCACACCATTCCAATTAAGTTATGAATTTGTCGTAATGTAAGTCGTTAGTGTCACTTTCAAGGCCGGCGCTAGACTTTTTGACGCCTCTATAAAATACAGTATAAATAATACGAGTACTGGCTGCTAAATTCAAAAACATTTATTAAATAAATTAATTAACTAAATTATCTGAACAGCTGATTTGTTGACGTCACTTGTTTAACTAGCACTAGGACGGAACACGATGTGTATCGCCTGAGAGGCAGTCACAAATAGTGTTGCCAACCGTTAAACTAGTTGCCCACCAGATTCAACCACTAAAACCACCAGAAAACCACTAACAAAAAGCGGCGCTACTCTCGTAACCACTAAATTTTCCACTAAACAAATATTTCGTTATTACGAAAGAGAATAATGGGTATATTGTTAAAACAGTTACCTTTATTATTACATAATACACATTAAATTTCTGTATAATTAATCAGTACATCAACATGCAAGTAGTAATTCAATGAATCATCAATAAATTATTTAATCAACTGCTATTCTATATTAACTCATCTTTTTCAGGTGATCTTTTAAGGGCGGCATGTGTATAAAGCCCCCCCCCCCCCCACGAAATCCGTTCAAGCCCTCCCCAAACCAAAATCCGCTCAAGCCGCCTTCCCCCCAAATGTAATCCGCTCAAGCCTCCCCCCCCCCAAAAAAAAACCAAAATCCTGGATCCGCCACTGTTAAGAGATATTTCAAAGTCATTGATCGAGTAAGGGATAGTTGAAAATATTTATCTATTCAAACGTTTCTATTAATAATTTTCATCAATTAATTTTATTGGTTGAAAATAATAAATATTTTCTGCACAAACACCATGTTTAATAGAACTTGAATGGTTTAAACATTTGTAAACTTGAATATCACAAAGTCAGTGTTCATATTGAACTAAAACAATAAATCAGTGGTCATGACATTACGGAACAGGGACAATTTTTTAATAAATGAACATTATTAATTAAAATAAACGAAGAAATCGATTAAATATTCTTAGAAATCTTAATGGATTATAATTAATTCAGTTAGCTGTTATTGTAACCTTTAACGTGAAATGAAATAAAAACTCAGCCAACTCCAATGTTTCCTACGCAGTAAAAATAAATACTACTGAAATAAAGTAGAAATATATTTCGAAAAGTGTAAGTGGCTTAGTTTTTGATTTTTAACTAATTGAAACTGAATTCTACTGAACCACTAGAAAAAAACCACTAGAAAAAAAACCACTAGAAAAAACCACTAACCACTAAAAGCAATATTTCTCCACTAAAAGGGGGGTCGAAACCAAAAGTTTTAGTGGAAAATCCACTAAGTTGGCAACACTAGTTACAAAATGTTTTCTCTGTTGTCTCTGGTTATCGTCGTCATGGAGGAAGGAATAATATGGAGACGACGCAAGAGACCTTTACCACGCATGGGAGTGAAGCAGGGCGGAGAAGGAGTGGGGGGGCATGGCCGGAGTGGTGGGGGCTTGACCGCTTCCCAACAAACACGGGGAATATGTACAAACACCTCAAGGGGACTCTAGGATAAACGTGACGCCGCAATCTGGTGATGGATTATTATGTAACTCGATGAGACAAATAAAAAATGAAGAATAAAATTTTTTGATATCCTGCTTAGTTTTCGAGATATTCTGTCTCAAATGTGAAATGATTTTGGTTGAAATTCAGAAGAAAAAATTATTCAAAGTCAAATTTTATGATGAATTTTTATTTAAAAAGACGAGACAAATAAAAAATAAAGAGTAAAATTTTTCGATATTTCACCTAGTTCTCGAGATATACTGTCTCAAAAGTGAGGTGTCTTGAGTTGAAATGCAGAAGAAAAATTTCGCAAAAGTCAAATTTAATGATGGATTCTTATGTAACACGACGAAAAAACTCGATAATAAGGAATAAATGTTTTCGATATCTTGCTTAGTTTGGGGGATATACAACATCCAAATTGAGGGGTTTAGGTTTGGATGCAGGCTGGACCAAAAATTAATTCTGTCAAAGCCACAATGATTACATGGTTGACATGCAGAATGGATATTTCAGTTTTATTACTACCACTTGTGGTTAGTCTGAAATGTGTCCTAGACCAGAAAAAAAGTAAGAGGACCCACTCTAGGGATGAGCAACCCAGACATTTTGTAGGCTGGTACCAGAAATAAAATGTTTATTCAGTCACCTTAATGAACATCTCTTGATCAAGATGTGTTGTCTAATTTCACAGCCCTACTTATTAGGACAATTGTAAAAAAATTATCTCTCAGTTAGATTTAGATACGGGGGGGGGGGGGGGGAGAATGTTGTACAAAAAAAAGAGACTAAATTAGAAACACATTCCCCAAATTGATTTTGTTCAAAGGCCAAAAACTTCTTTATTTATGAAGCCCATTTTTATTTCTGCATGAACCTGTTTCGACATAAATAGATGAGAAAGATTTCAAAATCGGTAAAAATAGGTATAGACGTATTTACAAACAGAAACAAGTCTTATATGAAGCTTTGAAAATAACCTAAGTCAATGGCCTGAAATAGCTATTTAAAATATTAATAAAACTCACAGCTTCTCACATAACAGTTAATTTCATCATCCATTGTCAGTATAATCAGCAACGTGACGAAAGAAATCGTAATAGTAAATTCACTGAATCGCGAAGTAAAACACGCCCCTTTAAATCTCATTTTAAACACTCGTTAAAAAATAATGCTAGTCTATTATGTGCAAAATAGCAAGTTTGCTGATTTTCTACACTACACCAAGAAAAATTTGAGAACAAAGTCATCCCATTGAGAGCTATGACTAAATATTTATAGACGTGCTGCAAAGTTTGCGGTGTCTACCGCTCACTTACACAACGATAATTACAATTCAACTTACTTATGAAATTATATTCCAGGTTCTTTCCTGTCTGGCCTATTTGTGCAACCGTACGCAACACAAGCTGGCATTTTTAAACACTTATACACAATACTAAATGAAATAATCACTGCATCTACCACAATGTGAACACCTTAATTGTTGGGAAGCGCCATATGGTCGCTGCCGGTGCTGCCACCATGCGGGAGAGTTTAGTGCTTGCTTCACCGATTTAACGTCACTTCTCCTCCATATAATTCCTTCCTCCATGATCGTCGTTGCCAGCGTCGAAAAATGCCATTGTTCATTAGGGAGCGTGCATAAACCACGTAGCTCCATTTTGGCCTCCTGTGAACCCCCCCCCTCCCCCCATGTAGCCCTACGTGGCTTTTGCCTCTATCCCCCCCCCCCCCACCCCCACGTAGCACGAGGCTTCTTTTCCTTTTGATTCCGGAAGACATTTTGTACTGTTTTCTCCTCTTGTCAGACTATTGTAAATTACATACAGAGATAATTAACTGAGGGAAATAAATATTCACATGCTGTTGTGAGTTCTGATCCTCATTTTAACAGCAAAAAATGTTATGAAAGGAAAGCAACGTGGCCTGGCTCGGTACCCCCCCCCCTCCCCCCACGTAGCCCAGCGTAGCCTTTGAGCCAACCCCTCCACCCCCCTGGACCGAGCCACGTAGTTTGTGCACGGTCCCTTAAGTCTAAACAATGGTGGTCGAATGTTAACAACTGACCAACAGGGTGACCTTTGATAAACAATCCTTGATAATCACTTCTCGATAATCAGTTCTCTAGAATTATTTGTTTTTATTGAAGTTTAACATTATAAAATTAACACAAATAATATAAAACTCATATACTGGCACTTGTTGATTAAGAAAAAGCGTTTGATAACGTTAGGTGGGACAAGATGTTCAAAAGATGTAATAAAAGTAGAGAATCACGAGAGACATGAATCAGTTAAAAAGGGTGTGAGACAAGGTTGTAGTCTATCCCCGTTAATATTCAACTTGTATGTAGAAGAAGCAATGAAGAAAGTCAAAGAAAAATTTCCATGTGGCATAAGTTTTCAGGGAGAAAAAATCAGTATGCTACGATTTGCTGATGACATTGTCTTATTAGCAGAGAGGGCTGAGGATATTGAGAAGTTATTGAATGGCATGAACAAAATACTGAAGGAAGATTTTGGACTGAATATAAATCAAAGTAAGACAAAAGTGATGAAATGTAGCAGAAATGATACCAATACAATAGATTAAATATAAAATAGGATCTGATGCAATAGGAGAAGTAAGTGAATTCTGTTACTTGGGAAGCAAAATTACAACTGATGGTCGAAGCAGGAATGATGTTAAAAGCAGAATAGCACTAGCAAAAAGAGCCTTCATGAAAAAGAGAAACCTTTTAGTTTCAAATATTGATCTAGGAATCAGAAAGAACTTTTTAAAACTCTATGTGTGGAGCACAGCACTTTATGGTAGCGAAACGTGGACTTTAGGAATACCAGAAATAAAGAAAATTGAAGCATTTGAAATGTGGTGTTACAGAAGAATGCTGAAAATTAAGTGGAAAGACAAAATAAGAAATGAACGAGTTTTGGAAATGATGGGTTAGAAAAGAAGTTTGTGGAAGAAGCTTACGGAAAGAAGAGACAGGCTGGTAGGTCATATTTTGAGACATGCTGGATTGGTTAATTTGTTAGTGGAGGGAACAGAACTGTAGAGGAAGACAGAGATTAGAATATTTGAAGCAGATAATTGAGGACGTGGGTTGTAAGGGGTATGTAGAGATGAAGAGGTTAGCACAGGATAGGAAGGGATGGAGGATTGCATCAAACCAGTCCAAAGACTGACGACAGCAAAACAAAACAAAAAAATAAAATACTGACAAAATAGCCTCATGCCCGCCGAAAGCCGTATATTCTCTTTCCCTTCTCCCGCCGTTCCCTAGCTTGTCATGCATTCTATCAAAAAATCGGGACTTTTTTAAAACACCTCGGGAGGCGGGACGAATTGATAAAATCGGGACTGTCCCGCCAAAACCGTGACGTCTGGCCACCTTACGTACAAGTCAAACCCAACATACAACTTACTCATATTTTTGGCAACAAAAATGACATCGCGTTCGAGTAGTACCAACTGAGTAATTATACATGGTGGAATACGTCCACTTCAGCGGATTTTTATTCAGATGATTGTAACGCAAGTAGCTTTAATGTTTTGCAAACATTTCAGAGTTTGGCCAAGTTTTAATCACGGTTCCAGTTTCGACCGCGCCTTTTCTATCTATTATAATATTGTTAAAAATAAGTTGCATAATTAGGTTATGTATTGAAATGCTACAATGGTCCAATTCATATTGCGACGAAATGGTAAATGTTGCATAACATTTAATCATCCTACTAAAATGTTAAGTTGTTAAATGTTAAAATGTATGATATCTCTAAAAAAAAACTGTACCATCACAACAAAACGAAATAATGTTCGAAATATTGCATAATTTATAAATAACGAAAATTACTAAGCAAAATATATTATTTATTATTTAGGGGTTTTTACCCCTTAATTTTGGCGATTTTACGGGTTTTTTACTTAAACTTTAGGGGTAAAAAATATTTTGAGTTGGCAACCCTGGATAAACATAATGGTACTAATTTGAACCGTCAGGAAGGAAAGGGTTAAGGTGTACATGTGCATAGTTCCATCGAAATCGAATAAAAAATGTGGGCTTGTATAAAAATTAAGGGATGTAAAAGAGGAAAGTGCGAGTTTTTTTTAAATTTTTTTTGTCACATACTTTCTCCATGAAAAAATACATATATGTGCCAACTTTCATGGTGATCAGTCAAACGATGACAACGTTTATTAATCTTGGATATACAAACATCCACTTTTATATATAAGAAAATATATGTAAATAAAAATGAAATAATAGGCACTAAGTAGCGAAAAAGAATTACAAATGAGGATAGAGAAATTAACCATCATTTACTTTAGATTTAATTGCGATGTAGTAAACTCACTGGCCGCCATTTCGCCACACACCCTTGTTCGTTCCTATTTTTGTCCTATGCGATTTTCAATTTTAAACTCTTTCAACGTTTTTTGTAAATTATTCGTCAATTCTCTTGGGGACTACGTTACTTGGTCTAGCGGGGGAGGGGTGTTCCGAGCCATGCCACGTAGCTTTTCATTCGTATTATTTGTCACAGTTAAAATGAGATAAAGAACACAATATTTATTTCTGTCATTTGCTTATCTCAGTATGTGATTTAAGATAGTCTGACAACAGAATACAGTAAAAAATGTGTTTTGGAATCAATAGGGGAATATGCTATGTGCCACGTGTGGGAGCCATGTCAGGCTACATGGGGGGTGGGTTAACAGGATCCCAAAATGGAGCCACGTGGTTTTTGGACGCACCCTGGTGGTTTATTCTAATATTTGACCCCCTTAGGGGGCATCCACAAATTACGTGAGGTGAATAGGGGGGGGGGGGGATCTACCGAAATCTCACCTGAGATTTAGGGAAAAATTTTCTGGACCTTAGAGCTAAAAAAAAAAAGTCTACAAATTGCGCGAAAGTCGATTTTAGGCTGGTTTTTCGTCGAAAAATGGGGTTGTGGCCGGATTTTGAAGGGTGAGACCTGAAAAAAAAGGTTTCAGAAAGTTTCGAGGGCGTTTACTAGGGGGGGGGGGGGGGTTTCTCTCGTATCAAATCCCACCAGAGGGGGGGAGTCCGGAAATCCGGAAAAACACCTCACGTAATTTATGGATGTCCCCTCACTTACGAAAGAAAATTTTTCCACGAAAAGTAGTTGTGTATGAAAATTGATACTTGGGAATGATACATGTGGTGGTTTGGCGGAATTACAAGGTGAGTATTAATGAACCCTGACATTTTTGAGAGTCAGCTTTAAATGACTCATTGATTTCATCAGTGGTAGAGGAAGAAAGTAGAGTTTTTTACCAGAGTTGTAGGACTACCTATACATTATATCTAGTTGGGTTGGCAAACATGGGTTGAAGATAATTGCCAAGAAGAGTCTGTTTATTAGATATACAAATAAAAAACTAAAGATTGATCATAATCAATAAGGAATTTCTTATTTAAGCCTTAACATTAGATAACAAAATCAACTAGGCTGTACCCATTGGACAGGTGGTAGGAAAGGGTTTCAAAATCCTTCACATGTTTTACAGGGTGATGACGGGCTGTACCAGAAAAGTGAGGGAATTGGTTTACAAAACTTTTGTAAACCAATTGTAATATGGTTTACAATGGTTATAGATTTCAGATACAGTCCTCGAATTTGGGAAGTAGCGGTTTTGAATCACCGTCCAAGCATCCAGATTTGGATTTTCCATGATTGCTTCCTTCAAAATGCCAATGCCGAATTCCTTCCTGTTCGTAGCTTGTAAGGAAGCGGAAGTTTACTTTCTTGTATGTATATATATATTTTAAATAGCCTCTGTTCCCTGCGATAAAATTTAAATTTGAGAAGCTCTGACCATGGAGGAAGGAAATATATGGAGACGACGCAAGAGACCTTCACCACGCATTGAAGTGAAGCAGGGCGGAGGAGGAGTGGGGGGGCATGGCCGGAGTGGAGGGGGCATGGCCGCTTCCATACAGACACGGGGAATATGTACAAAAACCTCAAGGGGACTGTAGGATAAGCGTGACGCCGCAATCTGGTGATGGATTATTATGTAACTCGATATGACAAATAAAAAATGAAGAATAAAATTTTTTGATATCCTGCTTAGTTTTCGAGATATTCTGTCCCAAATGTGAAATGGTTTTGGTTGAAATTCAGAAGAAAAAATTAGTCAAAGTCAAATTTGATGATGGATTCTTATTTAAAAAGACGAGACAAATGAAAAATAAAGAATAAAATTTTTCGATATCTCACCTAGTTCTAGAGATATACTGTATCAAAAGTGAGGTTTCTTGAGTTGAAATGGAGAAGAAAAATTTCGCAAAAGTCAAATTTAATGATCGATTCTTATGTAACACGACGAGACAAATCGAAAATAAAGAATAAAATTTTTCGATATCTTGCTTAGTTTTCGGGATATACTGGGAACACCGCAATTGTTTGGAAGCGCAATATCGCCGCTGCCGCCACTGCGCATGCGCGAGCCTACTTCACCAATTTAACGTCACTTCTCCTCCATATATTTCCTTCCTCCATGGCTCTGACGTGGAGGTTGGTGAGACGGAGCATCCTTGGTTGGTTGTGAAGAAGTTTTTATGGCAGAGAGAAGGAGGAGGCTATACAGGGTGTTACAAAAAGGTACTGCCAAACTTTCAGGAAACATTCCTCACACACAAACAAAGAAAATATGTTATGTGGACATGTGTCCGGAAACGCTTACTTTCCATGTTAGAGCTCATTTTATTACTTCTCTTCAAATGACATTAAACATGGAATGGAAACACACAGCAACAGAACGTACCAGCGTGACTTCAAACACTTTGTTACAGGAAATGTTCAAAATGTCCTCCGTTAGCGAGGATACATGCATCCACCCTCCGTCGCATGGAATCCCTGATGCGCTGATGCAGCCCTGGAGAATGGCGTATTGTATCACAGCCGTCCACAACATGAGCTCTAACATGGAAAGTAAGCGTTTCCGGACACATGTCCACATAACATATTTTCTTTGTTTGTGTGTGAGGAATGTTTCCTGAAAGTTTGGCCGTACCTTTTTGTAACACCCTGTATATATAAAAAAAAAGAGAAAATACTGTTGTATTATTATTTGGAGGCCGATCAATGTAATAAATATGAAGATATGAAAAATAAAGTGTTACTGAATATTAAATTTATTAATATTAACAAAAATCTTATAAGCTCCCAAACCTTCTGCGCCTCCAATGACCATGGTTCGAGGTGTAAAGAAAAAATCTTAAGAAAGCATCCATGATTTTTTTTTACCCCAATTTATTAATATGTTTGTGACACATGATGCTGCAATCGATCCTTACTGCATGACCGTGACCTTGATGGTTCATAATTCTGCTATTTACGGGTTAAACTTCCAAAGATTCCTTTCTTAATTAATGACATTACCAACTTAATCTTTAAAATGATATCTCATTTATCGATTTCGGTTAATAGCGCGTAAAAAAAATATCTTTTTGGAAATAATATATATTATTATTTACTAGTTGAATGAACACGCCAATGCAACTGTTTAGTTTATTTATTGCTGCGTCGTACGCGTTTCACCTCTCATCGAGGAATCATCAGCGACGAATTATTTACATTTTTTAATACGGTATGCAGCTGCGCATCTTCGTTTTCATATACAACGCATGTTTTGCCTGTATCATATTTACAATATTGTTTGTTATCATCGTTCAGTCGTCTGTTAGCGGAAATCTCACGTGAGGTTTTGGAAATTATTGTTGGACTGTAGAGCTGAAAAAAAAAAAAAACACGCGAAAGTCGATTTTAGGGGGGTATTTCGTCTAAAAGTGGGGGTGTAACCGGCTTTGGAAGGGTGAGACCTAAAAAATAGGTCTAAAAAAATGCGAGGGCGACTTCTAGGGGGGGAGGGGGGGTCTCACAGACCAGATCTCACCAGAGGGGGGAGGGGGTCCTGAAATCCGGAAAAACACCTCACGTAATTTATGGATGCTCCCAAAGCGGAGAACTTAATCTTTATTAAACATACCTCATTTATAGATTTACCTTAAATATGGACGGGGGAAGATGGCTGGTCTGAAAAAAATAATATGTATGAAATGTACATTAAATTAGGCAAATGTTTACGGTTGAAAAAAAAAAAAAAAAAAAAAAATCACCTTTAGGTGTTTCTTTGGACATCAGACTTGAGGTTAAAACTTTGTTTTATTACACTGAATTTACTGCGACAGTTCGTATTAGCAAGATCGGGTCAATCAACAGTTCTTATCACCATCGTGGCGCCGCAATTTGAAGACGGATTTTTGTGTAGCTCGGCGAGACAAACCGAAAGTGAAGAGTTAATTTTTTTTATATACATATCTCGCTTATTTCTCGATATAGCGACTGTCAAAATTTAGTTGTAGGTGTAGTCCCTTGTGCCTTTGGAACCTTTTTCTTCTGGTCCAGGCCGCATTTCAACATAACCACCTCAACTTTGAGAGGGAGTGTCTCTAGAAATAAGCGCTATATATATATACTAGCCACAAAGCCCGTCAAAATTGACGGGTTTGGAGTATTCTGGCAATTAATTTCTTTTTAGTTGCTTACCTAAACAGAATTGTTTTGAAATAAAGCTCAATGTGCTGTAATTTCTCATCCCTTGTGATGTAGCAAAACGTTTCAGTTGTCAACTTGATGCAGGTCGCATTTCAGTCAAACCACAATCTTCGCTAATAATGCGATGAAGATCGATGTGTTAACGGATGACATAAATTACATAGCCCACAGTTGAAATAATGACCACAGTGAAAACGAAGGATACTAAATTAAATCATAACAACTTCAGTATTCTGGCAAATCATTTCTTAGCAATCGCTTAAATAAACACAAAAATAAATCATAATATAATTCCTATTGCCTTGCGCAATAACAAAATGTTTCTGTTGCTATCCTGGTCCAGGTTGCATTTCAATCTAACAACATGCAGTTTAATCATTACCGTGGTGCCACAATCTGATGATGCATTCTTGTAGAACTCGACGAAATAAATCGAAAATAAAGAATAAAATTTTTTGATATCTTTCTTGGTTTTCGAGATATATCATGTTGAAAATCAATTATAACTGTGATTTTGGTGAAGTTTCCTCTGGTCCAGGACGTATTTCAATCTAACAACAACCACCAGGAAGAAAATAAAACACATATAGTGCATTTCCACCGTGTAGATATAGCGGTTTTGGTAATTTGTTTTTTCTGGTCCAGGCCAGATTTCACCCAAACCACCTAAATTTTGAGATACAATATCTCGAGAACTAAGCGAGATATGGAAAGAAAATGTATTATTTGTTTTCGATTTGTCTCTTCGAGTTACATACGATATCATCATCAAATTTGGCAATGTCGAAATTTTTCTTCTGTTCCAGGCCGCATTTCAACCTAACCACGTCAATTTTGAGATACAATATCTCGGGAATTAAGTGAGATATCAAAACATTTTGTTCTCTACTTTCATTTTTTTTTGTCGAGTTACATAAGAATCCATCAACAAATTGCGGCTTCACGGTTATCGTAGAATCCCATAACCACGTACAGTACTACGCTAAACATGCCGCCAGAGAAACAATACTTACTTTACACGCATATTAATACATATACTTATCAAATTTCAATGGTCACATTGCATCGCGAAATAAACCAAATAAAAAATCTATAAGGGTTCTTCAATCTTAATTTTTTATATTCGTTATTCAGAATTATACTAACACATTTCAATAGCTGACACAGTTACATGCGGCTGAAATAAGGCATCAGTAAAACCAAAGTAAATTAAAAATAAATCTTAAAAGCTTACGTCATTCCAACGTAATATTAGTTTTAATGGGTGGAAGGTGATATTTTCCACCGGCCGGAAACTGGTACTGCCCTGTTGAAATTTGTATCAATTGATTCGTTATAATGGCATCTTCTTCACATTTGCACCCTCCTTTTTTTCCGAAACGTCGCCATGAATTAAATTAAAAATTCTGAAACGTAAGACGCTCCGCAACCGAAAAATGTTAGCAACACTTTCGTTAGAACTAAGTAATGAATTAAGTAACAGAAAAAAATTACTAAAAAAAAACGCATGCCCTCTGCTGTAACTTCAAGTGCCAATTCTAATAACAATCTATCAAAACTGCCGCTAACATTGCGAAAATTAACTTACATATATGTGATATCAACGAATACTTATACATAAACTAATATTAAATAAATCTAAGCAACTAATAAGTATGTTCAGTCAGTTAATGTATTCGTGGATGCCTAGAAATGTTATTAAATAACGTGGATATTTCTCTGCAGTTGCTTAACTAATCAGAATTGTTACAAAATAAAGCTCATTGTAATTTATCGTTCATTGTGCTGTAGCAAAAAGCTTCAGTTGTCATCTTGGTCCAGGTTGCATTTCAGCTTAACCATAATATCCGCTAAAATTTCTGATAGAAAAGCAAAGCTTCAATCACGCGCAATTTAATACATTCCATTCATCGCGATATAAACTTGATCCCAAATCTTCACAGGTTCTGACACATTTCTTTCTTAATAGCTACCTATGATGAAGATCGATATTTTAACGGTTAAGAAAGCTTACATCTGCTGAAATAATGACTCCAGCAAGAACGAAGGATGCTATAACAACTTAAGCTATGCCATGTAATATTTCATTGCGGTTTAGGCCGTATATATCGCGAACAATTTGCAACTTCTTTCATTTGAACCATGTAATGGTTCAGGAAAAAAAACTGATAATTAATATGCCAATTTAAACACAAATAATTTTAGTAATAGGACACAGTTTAAATTTTGAAAAAAAAAACTAAATTATTCATGCCCTCTGCGTTAACGTCAAATGAAACTTGTAATTCTAATCCATGCTAGTTATACTCTAACCAAACATTTAGCAGCACTGATGCTCGAAATACAAAGCTTTTATCTTACAATATCTATGGACAAAGAATTTTAGGAATACTTAAATATATCAAAAGAATATTACGTAAATATAAGCATCTAATGATTGATATATCGATTTTAAAGCAATACATACTTTTATTTCAGTGTTCTGTGAGTTAATTTATTCACTGTTGCTTGGAAATGATATTAAATAACGCGCATTCCCACAAATAATATCGTAAAGCGTGACGTCATAGCGCAACGTCATAGCTTGACGTCACCGCGTGATATGACGTAGGTGCTACACGCTACATCTTGTCTATTATACTAATAGATAAATCTCTTCACTTTTGATTTGTCTCGCGAGTTACATAAGAATTCATCATCAAATTTGACTTTGGCTATAATTTTTCTTCTGGTCCAGGCCGCATTCAACCAAAACACACCGAGCGTTGTGGGTGAGCGGTAACGTTCTGGCCTCGCATTCGCGAGGACGCTGGTTCGAATCCCCGTCCGTGCATCCAGACTTCGGTTTTCCACGGTTTCTCTAAATTACTCGAGGCTGGAGCCGGGACGGTTGGTTGCAGAGGCCATGGCCGAATTGTTTCCCATTCCTTGACCCTGTTGTTTCCCGCCTCTAATGACGTCGGCGAGAAGTAAAGCCAAAAGGTCGAAAAAAAGCTAACCACCTCAACTTCGAGGCACGATATCTCGAGAACTAAGCGAGATATCGAAAAATTTTACTCTTCGTTTTCGTTTTGTCTCGTAGAGTTACACAAAAGTCCATCATCAAATTTCTCTGTGGTGATTTTTTTTTTCCCCAGGCCCCATATCAACCTAACGACCTCACATTTGGGATATCTCGATAACTAGCGAGATATATTAAAAAAATAAAAAGGCCTATAACAGGGGTCCCCAAACTTTTTACGATATTTGCCTTCTTATCGACCCCCAAATGTATTTAATAAAAACATTAAATCATTTTTGGCATTTCTGATGCAATGCAATAAAAAGGCCTGCATAACAACTCAACGAAATAATTTATAAAACCCAACCAATAAAATTAACAGAAAAAAGAGATACTTTCCACTATTATTATAATCTGAAAAAATAGGATCAAAAGTATGTATAGATGGAATAAATTTGAAACAAAGACGTGCCAAAAAGAACAGATGGTTGTTGTACTGTTTTGTCACATATTTCATCATTACTTCGCAAACAGACGAGAATTGAGAGGATGAGTTTTAATTTTATTTATTGACCTGACTTTTAGTAGAACATTCCTATTTTTTCCTGCACAGTTTAATTGATCCTCTTTAGCATTAATCGACCCCCCTGTATTAATCGACCCCAGGAGATCTCTTATCGACCCCAAGGGGTCGGTATCGACCACTTTGGGGACCCCTGGCCTATAAGAATCCGTCATCAAATTTGGCTGTAGCAAAATGTTTCTTCTGGTCAAAGCCGCATTTCAACCCTACCACCTTAATTGTACGACAGTTTCGAAAACTAAGCGAAATATCAAATAGTTTACTGTTCACTTTCGGTTTGTATCGCCGAGTTACATAAGAATCCACAATTAAACTTGGCTGTTATTTTTTTTTCTGGTCCAGGCCGCATTTCGGCCTAACCACCTCACTTTTGAGACAGTGTATCTCGACAGCCAAGTGAGATATCGAAAAAGTTTATTCTCCACTTTCGATTTTTCTCCTCGAGTTCTGTAAGACTCCATAATCAAATTAGGCCCTGGCGAAGGTTTTCTTCTGGTCCAGGCTGCAATACAAAAGTAACCACCTTTTTTGAAGCAGTGTATTTCGAGATTTACGCGAGATATCGAAAAATGTCATTCTTCACTTTCGATTTGTATCATCGAGTTGCACAAGAATCCGTCATCAAATTTGGTTTTAGAAAAATATTTCTTTTGGTCCAAGCCGTATTTCATCCTAAACACATCAACTTCGAAACACGGTATCTCAAGAACTAAGGGGGCATGCACAAATTACGTGAGGTGTTTTTCCGGATTTCTGGACCCCCCCTCCCCCCTGGTGAGATTTCGTGAGATCTGGCCGGACCCCCCCCCCCCCCCCCCCCTCTGGTGAGATCTGGTCCGTGAGAATCCCCCCTAGAAATCGCCCTCGAAACTTTTGATTTTTTTTTTTTTTAGGTCACACCCTAACTTTTTTGACTAAAATCGACTTTGGCGCAAATTGTAGACCTTTTTTTAGGCTCTGCTGTCCCCAAATTTTTCGCAAAATCTCACGTGAGATTTCCGTAGACCCCCCCCTCCCCTATTTCACCTCACGTAATTTATGGATGCCCCCTAAGCGATATATATGTATATATATATTTCTCTCTTTTCGATTTATATCGTCGAATTACATAAGAATCCATCGTCAAACTGCGGCGCCATGTTTGTTGTAGAATCTCCAGTACAACCTGTCATATTTGACCGTGAAAGCGGGATTTGTTCCAGACGCCTGACCACATCACCCAAACACAATCACAGATTTGCAACTAGTATATGAGTCTACTATATAATTTCCTAAGCTCACTCACTCACTCACCTCGATAGCTATTGGCTGAAGAACGATGACGTCACTCGAAAATAAACAGCGGCCAGAGATATCATTAGAAGAAATTCGAGGTTATGTCCACATTTAATAGCTAAGCAACTGCTACATAATTTATTGCCATAATACATTCATTAAGTTTGCTTTTCGTAGCATTTCATAGTTAAAAAAAAAGTAGTAATAAATTTTGCGGCTGAAAAAACGTCGATCTACTTTTCAGTAATATGTTGCTAATGAAAGCAACTTAAAAAAAAAAACTTTTAAAAAATTAAATTACTCATAGCCTCTGCTGTAACCGCGAATACCAATTTTCATTCCGGCTTAGGATAAATTTCAATTTTATCAAAACTTTCACTAATGTTGTTGCCTGACCAAAATTTATGCATTTTGCTTTATTTTATTGTTACGTACTGACCACTTTCGTTTACAGTATTTGTTCATGTTCGCTGTACGTGAGTTATTAGGTTATTTTAAGTGGACATCAGACCAAATATGTCACCGAATCAACTATTCTGGCAATTTATTTCTTTGGAGTTACTCAACTGTTTGATAATCTGGAACCTGTATTAAGTTCTTTGGCCGTTACAAACACTATGACCAAATATTACATTATGAATATTTGCCCAGCCTCAGTGAATAAACAACGTGATGCTTTCGAAGAAATTGCGCTCTCCCTGTAAACAGAAACTCTTCAAATTTTCCAGTGTGAACTTTTAGTGTCAAATACAGCAAGTCTTTGACACAATTATACGATAGTGCGATCGTTCCTGTCCGTGTTTTATGCGTCTATTATTACTCCCGACTCCTTCAGGTTCAAGAGATTTTATTCACCCTAAGGGTGAGACAGATCACGTCAACCGGTCATTATCTTTGACTTTAATAACTATAACTTTCCTAGACCCGTGACGATACGCAAACAACGGTCGCGGGCTTACGCTGGTTTATAGTATTACTGTAGTGGGTTTTTGCCACTAAGACGCGTTTTAGCTGCGAAACGGCGTCTTATTCCCCCACCCCGCCGCCTTCCACGGGTCGGCGCTTGGCGTCGGGACGCCTATCGATCCGGGGTCGTCGACCTCGGAGCCACGTGGTTTGCACGTGGCGTCTGAGCACGCTCGCCCGGGCAAAACCGAACCACCCTCGCTTCATAGCAGAGCTACCCCCTCTACAATCTATCCATCACCCTCTATATATAAAACTGGACCTGTATATACAAGTATGTTCTTTATACAAATTCACAACTTTTATACGATCTCGATGAAACTTTGCACATGCTTGCTTTAAAACGGGGGGGGGGGGGGGAAATACTGTCTTTATTTTGTTTAAAAAACCCAACCCCTCTTCCCCTTTACTCCCCCTTCCCGTAATTTGAACAATTTTTTTCTTTTCAAACGCACAGTTTTTATCCAATTTCGTTGAAACTTTACACAGTTATTTTTAAAAACAAAGAGAAAAATACTGACCCCATTTGGTTTTCAAAAACCCAACCCCTCTCTCCCTTCATCCCCCTTAATTTTTACACGTGTTGTGTTTATCCGAATTCGATGTAACTTTTCACTCGTATTTTTGAAAACAAAGAAAAATACTGTCTACATTTCATTTACAAAATCCTTCCCCTTAACCCCCTTAGTTTTACAAGTGTACTTGTTCAAATGCACAGTTTTCATCCGATTTCGTTGGAAGTTTAAACACGTATTTTTAATAACAAAGAGAAAAATATTGTCTACATTTGGTTTGCAAAAACCCAGCCCCTCTCTCCCTTCATCCCCCTTAATTTTTACACGTGTTGTGTTTATCCGATTTCGATGTAACTTTTCACTCGTATTTTTGAAAACAAAGAAAAATACTGTCTACATTTCATTTACAAAAATCCTTCCCCTTAACCCCCTTATTTTTACAAGTGTACTTTACAAGTGTATCCACAGTTTTCATCCGATTTTGTTGGAAGTTTAAACACGTATTTTTAATAACAAAGAGAAAAATATTGTCTACATTTGGTTTGCAAAAACCCAGCCCCTCTCTCCCTTCATCCCCCTTAATTTTTACATATTTTGTGTTTATCCAATTTCGTTGGAAGTTTAAACAAATATTTTTAAAAACAGAGAAAAATACTGTCTACATTTCGTTTAAAAACCCATCCCTTATTCCAATTTATCCCCCCCTCCCCAATTTTTAAAAATGTTGGTTTTTCAAATCTACAGGTTTTATCAGATTTCGATGGAACTTTGCACATGTAACTTTAAAAAAAAAGAGTAAAATATTGTCTGCATTTGGTTTACAAAAACCCACCCCCATTAATTTTTACATTTTTTTTTCAAACCCGTAGTTTTTATCCGATTTTGACAGAACTTTACACACATAACTATAAAACAAAGAGTTAAAATACTGTCTAAATTTGATTATCAAAAACTCAACTCGTCTCCCACTTTACCCCCCTTAAATTTTACAAATGTTTTTTTGTTCCAGTTTTTATCCGATTTCGATTAAAGTTTGAGCGCACATACTTAAAAAAAAAGAGAGAGTCAAAAGAGAAAAACTCTCTCGATATTTGGTTCACATAAACTGAACTATTTTCCCAATTAACCCCCTTAAGGAAAATTTTCTCGTGCGACAGTTGAATTTTTTCGCGAACCTAAAGGAAATTGAGCAAAGAGAATATGATGAAAGCCCATAAAATTCCCTCTTAATAGGTTGCGGTCGGACAATTATTGACCGTGAACTTCGAAGATAAATTTATTGATTGTTTTAAAGTTCGTGTGACAACACAGAAAGTCACATTTTTAATCCCATCCCGAAGGACTTTTGAAATAAGTGCAAAAATCGAACCGCTTTCCCCCTTTACCCCCTTAATTTTTACAAATGTTGTTTCATTCAACCCACCGTTTTTATCCGAGTTCGATGGTACTTTGCACTCGCATATTTTAAAACAATGGGTCTGTCTACATTTCGTTTACAAAACCTCACTAACTCTCCCCCTTCACTTCTCTTCAGACAAATTTAGTCATGCAAGTTTTCCGTTTTCACACATTTCTCGGAAATGGTAGGGAAATCGGCTAAAGTGAATGGTGATGGAGAATGTTTACCACAATTCGGTCAAACGGAATAAAACATCAGAACTTCAAAGGCCGGGTACTTAGCATATACACTGATCAGTCAAAATATTATGACCCCCTGCTTGTTAGTGTGTTGGTCCATCTTTGGAGCGCAATACAGCGGCGATTCGGCGTTGCATGGATTCATAAAGTCCTTGTTAGGTTTCCGGAGTTGTCTGCCACCAGATGTCTACGCACAGGTCACGCAATTCCCTTAAATTACGGGCCGGCGGTTACTGGGCGCGGCGGCTGGGAACGAGCATCTCGGAAACGGCGAGGCTGTTCGGCTGTTGGGGTGCTACTGTAGTGAGCATCTATGCAGAGTGGTTGAAGGACGGTGAAACCACGACTGGGCGACAAGGTGGTGGACGTCCACGCCTCATCACAGAACGTGGAGGCTTGCCCGCTCTGTAAAGAGGATAGGGGGCGATCTGTGGCAGATCTGATGGCAGAGTGTGCTCCGAAACACTTGTGCCTGCACCAGCATTGTATCTACTTTACAGAGCGGGCAAGCCTCCGACCTCCACGTATTTACGTAATTCGCAAGTAGGCCAATTTATGGATTCTCTCAATGTCCCAAGCAGTCCTTTCCACTGGTACTTTCTCGCGGCACACCATGTGTCCTTATCGCACACTCGCAGGATGTTTCCTCCAATCACGATCCAACGCCATAGCTTGTTGGACGGCAAGGATCCGTGCTGGTCCAACAACATCCAACATGTCCTACATGTAGTCCTATAACCCCTTCCACGGCCCATCGAGAATCCTTTATCGGAAAATCGGATCATCGTAGGTCCTACAAGTTGTACTGTGAATGCACCACTAGAGCTGTGGCGGGCACGGAGATGTGGCCTTGTGCTTGACGCTCGAATTAGTCGAGCTGCATCGTAGGTCCTACAAGTTGTCCTGTGAATGTGCCACTAGAGCGGTGGTAAGGCGGGTGGCGGGCACGGAGATGTGGCCTTGTGCTTGACGCTCGAATTAGTCGAGCTGCATCGTAGGTCCTACAAGTTGTCCTGTGAATGTGCCACTAGAGCGGTGGTAAGGCGGGTGGCGGGCACGGAGATGTGGCCTTGTGCTTGACGCTTGAATTAGTCGAGCTGCATCGTAGGTCCTACAAGTTGTCCTGTGAATGTGCCACTAGAGCGGTGGTAAGGCGGGTGGCGGGCACGGAGATGTGGCCTTGTGCTTGACGCTCGAATTAGTCGAGCTGCATCGTAGGTCCTACAAGTTGTCCTGTGAATGTGCCACTAGAGCGGTGGTAAGGCGGGTGGCGGGCACGGAGATGTGGCCTTGTGCTGGACGCTCGAATTAGTAGAGCTGCATCGTAGGTCTTACAAGTTGTCCTGTGAATGTGCCGCTAGAGCTGTGGTAAGGCGGGTGGCGGGCACGGAGATGTGGCCTTGTGCTTGACTCTCGAATTAGTCGAGCTGCATCGTAGGTACTACAAGTTGTCCTGTGAATGTGCCACTAGAGCGGTGGTAAGGCGGGTGGCGGGCACGGAGATGTGGCCTTGTGCTGGACGCTCGAATTAGTAGAGCTGCATCGTAGGTCTTACAAGTTGTCCTGTGAATGTGCCGCTAGAGCTGTGGTAAGGCGGGTGGTGGGCACGGAGATGTGGCCTTGTGCTTGACGCTCGAATTAGTCGAGCTGCATCGTAGGTCCTACAAGTTGTCCTGTGAATGTGCCACTAGAGCGGTGGTAAGGCGGGTGGCGGGCACGGAGATGTGGCCTTGTGCTGGACGCTCGAATTAGTAGAGCTGCATCGTAGGTCTTACAAGTTGTCCTGTGAATGTGCCGCTAGAGCTGTGGTAAGGCGGGTGGCGGGCACGGAGATGTGGCCTTGTGCTTGACTCTCGAATTAGTCGAGCTGCATCGTAGGTACTACAAGTTGTCCTGTGAATGTGCCACTAGAGCGGTGGTAAGGCGGGTGGCGGGCACGGAGATGTGGCCTTGTGCTGGACGCTCGAATTAGTAGAGCTGCATCGTAGGTCTTACAAGTTGTCCTGTGAATGTGCCGCTAGAGCTGTGGTAAGGCGGGTGGCGGGCACGGAGATGTGGCCTTGTGCTTGACGCTTGAATTAGTCGAGCTGCATCGTAGGTCCTACAAGTTGTCCTGTGAATGTGCCACTAGAGCGGTGGTAAGGCGGGTGGCGGGCACGGAGATGTGGCCTTGTGCTTGACGCTCGAATTAGTCGAGCTGCATCGTAGGTCCTACAAGTTGTCCTGTGAATGTGCCACTAGAGCGGTGGTAAGGCGGGTGGCGGGCACGGAGATGTGGCCTTGTGCTGGACGCTCGAATTAGTAGAGCTGCATCGTAGGTCTTACAAGTTGTCCTGTGAATGTGCCGCTAGAGCTGTGGTAAGGCGGGTGGCGGGCACGGAGATGTGGCCTTGTGCTTGACGCTTGAATTAGTCGAGCTGCATCGTAGGTCCTACAAGTTGTCCTGTGAATGTGCCACTAGAGCGGTGGTAAGGCGGGTGGCGGGCACGGAGATGTGGCCTTGTGCTTGACGCTCGAATTAGTCGAGCTGCATCGTAGGTCCTACAAGTTGTCCTGTGAATGTGCCACTAGAGCGGTGGTAAGGCGGGTGGCGGGCACGGAGATGTGGCCTTGTGCTGGACGCTCGAATTAGTAGAGCTGCATCGTAGGTCTTACAAGTTGTCCTGTGAATGTGCCGCTAGAGCTGTGGTAAGGCGGGTGACGGGCACGGAGATGTGGCCTTGTGCTTGACGCTTGAATTAGTCGAGCTGCATCGTAGGTCCTACAAGTTGTCCTGTGAATGTGCCACTAGAGCGGTGGTAAGGCGGGTGGCGGGCACGGAGATGTGGCCTTGTGCTGGACGCTCGAATTAGTAGAGCTGCATCGTAGGTCTTACAAGTTGTCCTGTGAATGTGCCGCTAGAGCTGTGGTAAGGCGGGTGGCGGGCACGGAGATGTGGCCTTGTGCTTGACGCTCGAATTAGTCGAGCTGCATCGTAGGTCCTACAAGTTGTCCTGTGAATGTGCCACTAGAGCGGTGGTAAGGCGGGTGGCGGGCACGGAGATGTGGCCTTGTGCTGGACGCTCGAATTAGTAGAGCTGCATCGTAGGTCTTACAAGTTGTCCTGTGAATGTGCCGCTAGAGCTGTGGTAAGGCGGGTGGCGGGCACGGAGATGTGGCCTTGTGCTTGACTCTCGAATTAGTCGAGCTGCATCGTAGGTACTACAAGTTGTCCTGTGAATGTGCCACTAGAGCGGTGGTAAGGCGGGTGGCGGGCACGGAGATGTGGCCTTGTGCTGGACGCTCGAATTAGTAGAGCTGCATCGTAGGTCTTACAAGTTGTCCTGTGAATGTGCCGCTAGAGCTGTGGTAAGGCGGGTGGCGGGCACGGAGATGTGGCCTTGTGCTTGACGCTTGAATTAGTCGAGCTGCATCGTAGGTCCTACAAGTTGTCCTGTGAATGTGCCACTAGAGCGGTGGTAAGGCGGGTGGCGGGCACGGAGATGTGGCCTTGTGCTTGACGCTCGAATTAGTCGAGCTGCATCGTAGGTCCTACAAGTTGTCCTGTGAATGTGCCACTAGAGCGGTGGTAAGGCGGGTGGCGGGCACGGAGATGTGGCCTTGTGCTGGACGCTCGAATTAGTAGAGCTGCATCGTAGGTCTTACAAGTTGTCCTGTGAATGTGCCGCTAGAGCTGTGGTAAGGCGGGTGGCGGGCACGGAGATGTGGCCTTGTGCTTGACGCTTGAATTAGTCGAGCTGCATCGTAGGTCCTACAAGTTGTCCTGTGAATGTGCCACTAGAGCGGTGGTAAGGCGGGTGGCGGGCACGGAGATGTGGCCTTGTGCTTGACGCTCGAATTAGTCGAGCTGCATCGTAGGTCCTACAAGTTGTCCTGTGAATGTGCCACTAGAGCGGTGGTAAGGCGGGTGGCGGGCACGGAGATGTGGCCTTGTGCTGGACGCTCGAATTAGTAGAGCTGCATCGTAGGTCTTACAAGTTGTCCTGTGAATGTGCCGCTAGAGCTGTGGTAAGGCGGGTGGCGGGCACGGAGATGTGGCCTTGTGCTTGACGCTTGAATTAGTCGAGCTGCATCGTAGGTCCTACAAGTTGTCCTGTGAATGTGCCACTAGAGCGGTGGTAAGGCGGGTGGCGGGCACGGAGATGTGGCCTTGTGCTTGACGCTCGAATTAGTCGAGCTGCATCGTAGGTCCTACAAGTTGTCCTGTGAATGTGCCACTAGAGCGGTGGTAAGGCGGGTGGCGGGCACGGAGATGTGGCCTTGTGCTGGACGCTCGAATTAGTAGAGCTGCATCGTAGGTCTTACAAGTTGTCCTGTGAATGTGCCGCTAGAGCTGTGGTAAGGCGGGTGGCGGGCACGGAGATGTGGCCTTGTGCTTGACGCTCGAATTAGTCGAGCTGCATCGTAGGTCCTACAAGTTGTCCTGTGAATGTGCCACTAGAGCGGTGGTAAGGCGGGTGGCGGGCACGGAGATGTGGCCTTGTGCTGGACGCTCGAATTAGTAGAGCTGCATCGTAGGTCTTACAAGTTGTCCTGTGAATGTGCCGCTAGAGCTGTGGTAAGGCGGGTGGCGGGCACGGAGATGTGGCCTTGTGCTTGACTCTCGAATTAGTCGAGCTGCATCGTAGGTCCTACAAGTTGTCCTGTGAATGTGCCACTAGAGCGGTGGTAAGGCGGGTGGCGGGCACGGAGATGTGGCCTTGTGCTTGACGCTCGAATTAGTCGAGCTGCATCGTAGGTCCTACAAGTTGTCCTGTGAATGTGCCACTAGAGCGGTGGTAAGGCGGGTGGCGGGCACGGAGATGTGGCCTTGTGCTGGACGCTCGAATCAGTAGAGCTGCATCGTAGGTCTTACAAGTTGTCCTGTGAATGTGCCGCTAGAGCTGTGTTAAGGCGGGTGGCGGGCACGGAGATGTGGCCTTGTGCTTGACTCTCGAATTAGTCGAGCTGCATCGTAGGTACTACAAGTTGTCCTGTGAATGTGCCACTAGAGCGGTGGTAAGGCGGGTGGCGGGCACGGAGATGTGGCCTTGTGCTGGACGCTCGAATTAGTAGAGCTGCATCGTAGGTCTTACAAGTTGTCCTGTGAATGTGCCGCTAGAGCTGTGGTAAGGCGGGTGGCGGGCACGGAGATGTGGCCTTGTGCTTGACGCTCGAATTAGTCGAGCTGCATCGTAGGTCCTACAAGTTGTCCTGTGAATGTGCCACTAGAGCTGTGGTAAGGCGGGTGGCGGGCACGGAGATGTGGCCTTGTGCTGGACGCTCGAATTAGTAGAGCTGCATCGTAGGTCTTACAAGTTGTCCTGTGAATGTGCCGCTAGAGCTGTGGTAAGGCGGGTGGCGGGCACGGAGATGTGGCCTTGTGCTTGACTCTCGAATTAGTCGAGCTGCATCGTAGGTCCTACAAGTTGTCCTGTGAATGTGCCACTAGAGCGGTGGTAAGGCGGGTGGCGGGCACGGAGATGTGGCCTTGTGCTTGACGCTCGAATTAGTCGAGCTGCATCGTAGGTCCTACAAGTTGTCCTGTGAATGTGCCACTAGAGCGGTGGTAAGGCGGGTGGCGGGCACGGAGATGTGGCCTTGTGCTGGACGCTCGAATTAGTAGAGCTGCATCGTAGGTCTTACAAGTTGTCCTGTGAATGTGCCGCTAGAGCTGTGGTAAGGCGGGTGGCGGGCACGGAGATGTGGCCTTGTGCTTTACTCTCGAATTAGTCGAGCTGCATCGTAGGTACTACAAGTTGTCCTGTGAATGTGCCACTAGAGCGGTGGTAAGGCGGGTGGCGGGCACGGAGATGTGGCCTTGTGCTGGACGCTCGAATTAGTAGAGCTGCATCGTAGGTCTTACAAGTTGTCCTGTGAATGTGCCGCTAGAGCTGTGGTAAGGCGGGTGGCGGGCACGGAGATGTGGCCTTGTGCTTGACGCTCGAATTAGTCGAGCTGCATCGTAGGTCTTACAAGTTGTCCTGTGAATGTGCCGCTAGAGCTGTGGTAAGGCGGGTGGCGGGCACGGAGATGTGGCCTTGTGCTGGACGCTCGAATTAGTAGAGCTGCATCGTAGGTCTTACAAGTTGTCCTGTGAATGTGCCACTAGAGCGGTGGTAAGGCGGGTGGCGGGCACGGAGATGTGGCCTTGTGCTTGACGCTCGAATTAGTCGAGCTGCATCGTAGGTCTTACAAGTTGTCCTGTGAATGTGCCGCTAGAGCTGTGGTAAGGCGGGTGGCGGGCACGGAGATGTGGCCTTGTGCTTGACGCTCGAATTAGTCGAGCTGCATCGTAGGTACTACAAGTTGTCCTGTGAATGTGCCACTAGAGCGGTGGTAAGGCGGGTGGCGGGCACGGAGATGTGGCCTTGTGCTTGACGCTCGAATTAGTCGAGCTGCATCGTAGGTCTTACAAGTTGTCCTGTGAATGTGCCGCTAGAGCTGTGGTAAGGCGGGTGGCGGGCACGGAGATGTGGCCTTGTGCTTGACGCTCGAATTAGTCGAGCTGCATCGTAGGTACTACAAGTTGTCCTGTGAATGTGCCACTAGAGCGGTGGTAAGGCGGGTGGCGGGCACGGAGATGTGGCCTTGTGCTGGACGCTCGAATTAGTAGAGCTGCATCGTAGGTCTTACAAGTTGTCCTGTGAATGTGCCGCTAGAGCTGTGGTAAGGTGGGTGGCGGGCACGGAGATGTGGCCTTGTGCTTGACTCTCGAATTAGTCGAGCTGCATCGTAGGTCTTACAAGTTGTCCTGTGAATGTGCCGCTAGAGCTGTGGTAAGGCGGGTGGCGGGCACGGAGATGTGGCCTTGTGCTTGACGCTCGAATTAGTCGAGCTGCATCGTAGGTCTTACAAGTTGTCCTGTGAATGTGCCGCTAGAGCTGTGGTAAGGCGGGTGGCGGGCACGGAGATGTGGCCTTGTGCTTGACGCTCGAATTAGTCGAGCTGCATCGTAGGTACTACAAGTTGTCCTGTGAATGTGCCACTAGAGCGGTGGTAAGGCGGGTGGCGGGCACGGAGATGTGGCCTTGTGCTTGACGCTCGAATTAGTCGAGCTGCATCGTAGGTCTTACAAGTTGTCCTGTGAATGTGCCGCTAGAGCTGTGGTAAGGCGGGTGGCGGGCACGGAGATGTGGCCTTGTGCTTGACGCTCGAATTAGTCGAGCTGCATCGTAGGTACTACAAGTTGTCCTGTGAATGTGCCACTAGAGCGGTGGTAAGGCGGGTGGCGGGCACGGAGATGTGGCCTTGTGCTGGACGCTCGAATTAGTAGAGCTGCATCGTAGGTCTTACAAGTTGTCCTGTGAATGTGCCGCTAGAGCGGTGGTAAGGCGGGTGGGGGGCACGGAGATGTGGCCTTGTGCTGGACGCTCGAATTAGTAGAGCTGCATCGTAGGTCCTACAAGTTGTCCTGTGAATGTGCCGCTAGAGCGGTGGTAAGGCGGGTGGGGGGCACGGAGATGTGGCCTTGTGCTTGACGCTCGAATTAGTCGAGCCGCGAACTCCGCAAAGTTCATATGACAAAGATTTAAAAAAAAAAAAATGCGTGCGTAGTTGTGTAAATAATTTAATTCACTTGAGAAATCATCCCACGTTTTTTGTGTTGAAAGATGAGGCAAAAAATAAATCAGTATGGCAGTGTTATATGGAAATAGATTTTACTTTTGAAAAAATGTAGAATTTGGCATAAAAATATGCCTATTTTGATTTTAAGTTTATTTTTTATAAAATATTAAAATATAGATCATTATAAATTTTAAATGACAAATAATGCCAATGCAACTGTTTTTGTAGCTTTAATGCCGTACGCGTTTCGCCTCTCGTCGAGGCATCATCAGCGACGAATTATATACATTAGTGATTTCCAGGTTCGTAACCACACATCTCTGCTTTTTTTCCCAAAGCATGTTTCTGCTATTTGTCTTGTCTGCAGCAACGGAACCTGGAAACCACTAATGTAAATAATTCTTCGCTGATGCTGCCTCAACGAGAGGCGAAATGCATACGGCATTAAAGCTACTAAAACAGTTGCATTGACATTGTTTTATCATTTAATTTACTTAGCAACTGCAGAAAAATGGCCTACAAGAACACTGCATTGAATTATAAATTTCCGCATCCGCTTCCGCAAAACATCCGCTTCCGCAAAACATCCGCATCCGCTAAGATGGCCTCCGTTACAACTAGGGTGGCCAGATACAGGATTACAATTTCCGGGACATTTATGGGGTTAAAAAGGTTTTATTTAGTGATACAGGATTACAATTTCCGGGACATTTATGGGGTTAAAAAGGTTTTATTTAGTGATACAGGATTACAATTTCCGGGACATTTATGGGGTTAAAAAGGGTTTTTTAGTGATACAGGATTATAATTTCCGGGACATTTATGGGGTAAAAAAGGTTTTTCAGTGATACAGGATTATAATTTCTGGGGTTAAAAAGGTATTTTAGTGGTATGTTTAAGGAGTGACTAAATATTCAAATTATTTGAAAAAAGTTGTATTTTAGGTAAAAACACACTCACACACACACACACACACATATATATATATATATATATATATATATATATAATTCAAATTTAGTAAAAAATCACTACATCATAGTTGAATAGTCTGTATATATTCAGAGGCGTAGCTACTATTGGGCTAGGCGGTGCAGTGCACCGGGACCCCTACGCTCACGGGTCCCCCAAGCATATCTCAGGGGGCCCCAAGTACACGTCTTGGCACCCCCAAGTGCAGTTCAGAGGGCCCACGGGCCTGCACGGCAAACTCAGTTCAGGGGGCCCCTACCAGCAACACAAAGCAATAGAATGGTCGCCCATCTGGCCTGAGGGCCCAAAATAAAGTTTTTGCACCAGGGCCGCTGTTGACCTAGCTACGCCACTGTATATATTATCTCTGGTCGTCGGTAAGGTGGAGCGCTCCTCTACCTCCGGCTGCGAGCGCAGCATGGCCACCGTTGTATCTTACAAGGGGTGATCGAATGAAAAGGTACGAAACGACGTAAAAAGGTAACAGTTAAATCTTTGCATATTCCGCCATGGGAGAACGTAGCGAGACATCTCGGGATGCGATTGGAGTCTCTGACTGGGATCGGAGCATGCGCGGGCGCCCACATGCGCAGTAGGGAGCAGAGGCTCTTATCAAAAGCGGCGTCCAAATGATACGGCAGTCCGTATGAGGACAGGATGGCGTACAGGTGGGGGATGTGTACTGTGAGACACTCCGACGCCTACGCAGGTCCATCGAGAATAAAAGACCGGGGCTGCTCACGGAGGGTGTGGTCCACACGTCTCCAGAGTCACACACGTGGAACTGGCCAAGTTCAAGTGGGAGACGTTGGACCAGTCCGGACATGTCGCCCTGCAAGGGAAGCGCTTCAACTCTGACGACGTACTCGAGGACGCTGTGAAGGACTGGGTCTCGTCACGGCCACAGGAATTCTGGGAACGAGGAATCCTGATGCTTGTTCTCTCAGTAGGATGGTTGTGCGCAGGCCTATGGTGTATATTTTGAATAAAGTCTACATTTGTAGCCACCGTGTCGTT
The DNA here is from genome assembly GCA_031002005.1 of Vandiemenella viatica. Classification (NCBI taxonomy): domain Eukaryota; kingdom Metazoa; phylum Arthropoda; class Insecta; order Orthoptera; family Morabidae; genus Vandiemenella; species Vandiemenella viatica. The sequence goes on along the minus strand of JARYHS010001113.1, from coordinate 7,708,300 downwards.
TCGTACCTTTTCATTTGATCACCCCTTGTAAATTTGAGATAAAAACTGGTATACGGGAATTCCGGGACAGTAACGCTTAAAGGTCGGGCCACACTAGACCGCACCGCACCTGGCCCGCACCGCACCGTCACTCGGCCGAGTGTCGGCTCGCCCCCCTCGCGTCCACACTGGTCCGTAGCACGGCCGTGTGACGGACGGGTTCCTACTCGGTCTCCTTTAACGTATACATTTGACTGTTTCACGGAATTAATGTTAAAAAATTACCTTAAAAGTGATTTGGGTATCGTAGCTGCGGCTACCACCCGTACTTTATTATACAGTACTGTACTTTATAATCTACGAACGTAATAAAGTACGTGAAAATACTTTTTTTTTGTGTGACTCCTGTTATCTCCTAATTGTTTGATCTCTTATGCACAAAAATAGTATTCCAAAATTGTTTTAACAAATGGTCGTCACACTGTATTGAAAGATTTTTGTGTAATTCTATATAGTCACGATTAAATGTCAAGCGTCACTCACTTCACATTTAACGTGTTTGTTTTGGTTGAGGTTCCTTTTCGAGTCACTCAATATTTTTTTAACAAAAAAGAATAAGATTATTATACATTTTTATTTTAATGCAGACCGCAAAGATTCCGTAAAGTAATAACAATTTCATGTGATCTAAAAATTCCAGTCACGGAGTTACTTATCGGATACGCAGTACACCTCTATCGTTGTCAACTAATTTGAAAAGGAAAACTTTAGATTAACGTGAAATTCGTAACACGGAGCGTCCTAGCATTTTATTAACAAATCAAAGCTTTTCCAGAGGTGAATGTCAATTTTACGATCCATAAAAATTACAGCTGAGACAGGGATTTGAACCAGGGACTTTCATTTCCCCAATTGTACGCTGTAACCTTCTGAGACAAATCTGGTTATAATCAAAAAATAATTATTCAAACATAATAAAATAAACGTACTTATAATTTATTTTTGCCATGCCAAAACACAAATGTACTTTATTATATGATTGAATACATATTTTCCATTACTTCTAGATTCAGATTCTTGCGGCGAGTGATTTGGGTACGGAAGGTCCCCGGTTCAAAATCCGGATCTCGGATGCAATTTTTACAGTCCTTAAAATCGACTTTCACCACTGGCAAAGATTTGATTTGTTAATGCGAACATGCAAGGGCTCTAACTACATTTTTGTGTCGGCCGACACGCGGTGTCGTTTGAACTCACTTCAATCGAGTGAGCGACAACAATAAGAAAAGTGACGGTGCGGTGCGCCCCGGTTGCGTTGCGGTCTAGTGTGGCCCGACCTTAATTGCTGGACACGGGACCAGACACAAAATTCCGGGACATTCCCGGATTTCCCGGCCATGTTGCAACCCTAGTTTTGAGCCTTGTGTTGCTGCAGCGCGCTGTATAGAAGGCGGTGCCGGCGTGTTTAGAAGGCGGTGGGTGGCCCGACTCCGCTTCCCCCCCTGCCGCCGCCGCCTCCGGCTCCCCCCCTGCCAGCTGTGACACGCGCGCAGCCAGTGCCGTCTGCCACGTTAACTCAAGGAACGTTTCTGCTCCGTCTGTCCGCCAGACGTACATGTGGATCGCTTCACTGTTTTATTTATTTCGTTCCGCGTCGCGCAGGGGAACCACTTGTGCGTGTGTTTTGGGGAGGCACGACGTACCAGCGCGTTTTACAGACCTGGCGACCGTACTGTCTTGATGATACAGGCTGTCTTCTGCGAACATCTGCAAGGTAACGAATCTCGAATACTGTCTGCTGACACTGTTGTCTGGTTGTCATTGGTTTGTGTGTCTGTGTATGTGCGACTGAACATATGATTCACATAACAGCTGTGTGTGTACAAATCTTTTCCTGACTCGCGTTATGGGACTTCCCCAAATTGCTCCTGTCGGAACGTAACAGTATTGTTGGCCTTTTCCTCACATCCTTGCGATGACATTTCTCGTGCAGTTGATCACTGCAAGGACAAATTATAATCTACATTTATTTTAATTGCTGTTACGAATTTCGTCATTATTTAGTTGTTTTTCCCATGTCATCAGTCTTTCGACTGGTTTGATGCAATCCTCCATCCCTTCCTATCCTGTGCTAACCTCTTCATCTCTGCATACCCCTTACAACCCACGTCCTCAATTATCTGCTTCATATATTCTAATCTCTGTCTTCCTCTACAGTTCTGTTCCCTCCACTAACAAATTAACCAAATGTGACCCACCATCCTGTCAGACTCTTCCACAAACATCTTTCCTCGCCCATCATTTCCAAAACTCGTTCATTTCGTACTTTGTCTGTCTTTCCAATATATTTTCAGCCCCACATTTTAAATGTTAATTTTTCTTCCTTCTGGTATTCCATCCTTCTCTACCATAAAGTGCTTATTTCTGAGTCCTAGATCAATATTTGAAAATAAAAGGTTTTTATCTTTCCAGAACGCTTTTTTCGCTAGCGCTATTTTGCCATCATTAGTAATTTTACTTCATAACTAGCAGAATTCATGTATTTTGCCTATAACATTTGAGACTCTTTATATTTAACCTACAGTTGTTATCATCATCATTTCTGGCATAGCTTCATGCGTTTCGTCTTGCTTTAGTTTATATTTAGTCCAAATTCTTTCCTGTGTATTCGGTTGATGCCATTCAGTAATTGGTCAGTATCCTGTGATAATATTCATAGCAGTATTTTTTTTTCCCCCGTGTTTCTTTGCTGTTCAATTCGTACTTTATCTTCCTGTTCAATTTTCAGCATAATTCTTTAGCACCGCATTTTCCTTCTTTTCGGGATTTCTACAGTTGTGTTGATATCTTCAGCGGGTAGAAGCGCTTTCTCTTCACGGACCTGAAGACATTTACCGTTCGCCGAATGTAGATAATTCGCTCACAGCTCATCCGAAAGCAAATATTCGGCACCATCTCTTGATTTTCCGAGTCCTTGCGTGCTACATTCGGGAATAACAGTTAAAGTTCCGTTACATTCCCAGCCGGGCAAGCGCATTCTTTTTTGTGCATTGGTGCGAAATATTTTCCTCTCGCCGTTTCACCCGCGACATACTTTTAAACACTTTCGCGTCAGGTATCTATGTTTACATCTAAATTCTGCAGTTCGCAAAAATGAGTGGCGGAGGGTGTTTTGCACCGACACTGGTCTGTCCTATCGGCGCAAGTGAAGGAAGAATACGTATTATTAGTGATGTTCCGATACCATCGAAGTATCGATACCTACTCAAATGAGTAGTACTCAAATTGTCTTACGATACTTACTCATATGAGTACTGCAAAAGTATCGATACTTACTCATATCGATACTTTTTTAAAATTAATGTCGAAATGTAAGAATACACGTGACATTTTGCCAAATTATTTATTTTATTAACCTAGTGTAATAAAATCAAATAAACATTTTTATTTTTTATTAAAATTATAATAAAGCGCACATTGTAAGCAAACTTTGAAGGTTTTGTCTTATCTTTAAGTATTTATTTATTACAATTTTAACACTTTTAAACAAACAAAAAGTCCGCCATTGGAACGTTTCCCCCCCCAAAAAAATTGGTCCAACTATTTTCGGGACAGCTTGTTTCTTTGGTTTGTCATTGTTTCACCTTCCTTAGAAAACAAATATTCATTCGATAATGTCGTTGCTACAACAATAAGATACTGTTGTGCGTATTTATTCCGACAAGGAAATATAAGTTCCATTTCTTCCCATTGTGTAAATGAATTGCTTCTTAGAGACGTTACAGTGTTCGACAAGTAGAGAGAGTTTGTCACTACGGTGCGTTTACTTTTTCTTTGTGATGTTTCCAGAAGTGATGTTCCTTTGAAACGCTAGCTGAAGCAGCTTCTTCCGATTCACAAGGGCTACTTAGTTGCTTATGAACCACATCTTTTAGTTTTTGTGGAGCTGCGCGGGAGCGACCATTGGCCAGGTACAGCGAAATGCGCGCCAAGTACGACTTTATTACAATGAAATAGGGACCTAAAAAAAAAAAAAAAAAAAAAAAAAAAAAAAAAAAAAACTCTTTCAGATTAGATTGTTCGTCTCAGTTGCCTATTCTAAGACTGGTTTTGTTTGATTTTCAATGCTACCAACTTGACGTCAGCGGGAAATTAATTTGGCAGGCGTGACTGAGTGGCGCAGCAGGGAAGATGCGTTTAGAATTTAACACCGGGTGCGTTCCGATACTTTCGATTCGATACAAGTACTTTTCTTCCGATACCGAGTAAGTATCGAATGAAATAATTCGAATACGAAAAGTACTCGGTATCGAAACAAAGCATCGAGTACTTACTCGTATTTACTTGTATCGAATCAACACTACGTGTTATAGCTGTCAGTACGACACCTTATTTCACTAGTCTTATCTGCACACAACTCACAGAACAGTCTGTATATAGTACCAAATTATCTATATCGAATACTAGCATAGTTCCCGGCGTTACCCGGTATGGTCTAAGTTGATTTGCACACACATACAGTAAATATTGAAGCTCAAAAAAAAGTTCAGTTTTTTGCACTTGTGAATTAAATTTCATGTCAGTCGCTCCATTCTTCTATACGTATTTAAACGGCTAACCCCCGGTGTAGCAGAAAAGGGAAGGGGTTTGGGTTGATTTATTCCTGCAATATTTTTAGCCATCCTATCAGGAACATCTCTACTAAGTTTCATCATAATAACCACAGCGATTCGTGAAGCAATAGAAACAATTATTTTTTTCAGAAAATATGGTAAAGACAGAATCGCTCATCAATAAATTACAAAAAAAATTAACACTATATCAACACTAAAGGGTTTAAACAGTTCAATTTCACGTTCAAAGCCACCAGATACGCATTACTTACTATTTACAGCGATTTTAATTCACTTCCAAACATCAGAGTTTGTAGCTGTGTGGCCTGAGACCGCAGTTTCAAAAAGCAACAAATTTCTTCAGGAGGTTCTACATTGAAGGTTTTAAACAGTTCACTTTCATGTTCAAACGCATCAAATATGCATTACTAAATATCAACAGCGAAAATATTTTCACAAACATCAGAGATTGTAGCAGTGCGGCCTCACATAGTAATTTCAAGAAACAAAGAATAAAGATTTTTTCGTTATATTATTAAAATTAATATTTTCCACTTTACTTAGTTTCCTCTTCGCATTCGATATAGCCATGTATGGGGTTTAAAGACTAAAAACCAAAATCTAAGAAAGTAAAAGTTACATGCAATAATATGGTTATTATTTTTTACGATGTACGAGGGGGGACCCAAAAGAAACGGGAAATTCGTCATAATGTCTTTATTTCTTAATATTTTTACACCTAATTTTGATCAACTTCAGAGTATTCTCCCCTGACCACAACGCACTACTTGAAATGATCCTTCCATTGTTCAAAACAGTTTTTAAATTCACTTATCGGGATGTTCTTTATGCCTTCCGGCGATTTTTGTATTACCTCCTCCACAGTGGCAAAAACTTTCCTTTCATAACCCTTTTGAGTCTGGGGAACAAAAAGAAACCACAGGGGGCTAGTTCCAGTGAGAAGGTGGGGTGGAAAATCGGTGTGATGCCGTTTTTTAGTAAAAAAACTGCTTTACGGAGAGGGCGGTGTGGGACGGCTCGCTGTCATGATGGAAGAACCAGTCGCCTGTGTGCCAAAGATCTGAACTTTTCTTCCAGATACTCGCTCTCAATCTTCTAAAAATCTCCAAGTAGAACTCCTGGTTGACAGTTTGACCCGGGGGAACGAACTCCGGGTGCACAATACCTCTGCAATCAAAGAAACAAATGATCATTGTCTTGATGTTTGGCTTCACTTGGCGAGTTTTTTTTGGGATGAGGAGAGCACATGTCTTCCACTGGCTTGATTGCTGCTTTGTTTCGAGGTCGTATCCATAGCACCACGATTCATAATCAGTAATCACTTTCGAAAAAAAACCTTGAGCTGATTTTGAAGCTCAAAACATGCATGAAGTCGACGCTCATTTTGCTCGTCTGTGAGAAGGAGAGGGACAAATTTAGCTGCAACATTTCTCAATTGCAAATCTTTGGATAAAATCCTCTGAATTGAACTCTATGATATTCCAGACAACCCACGGAGTTAATCAGTGGTTCGGTGACGGTCTACATGAACGAGGGCATTGATTTTGTCGACGGTTTCGTCTCTTCTTGTCGTTGAGGGGCGTCCTGAACGGGTTGGTCATCAATTGACATTTCTCCATTTTTAAAACGTGAAAACCACTCATACACTCTGCTTTTACTTGGGGAAGCATCCCCGTAAGCGGTCCTCAGCATTACAATAGTTTCCGCCGCCGATTTCCCCAACCGGAAACAAAATTTCATAGCCACGCGTTGCTCTCGACAATTTGCCATCACGTTTTCGCCAAAATGGAAAAAGTTGTTTTACTAAAAAAACTATCACAGGCGAACCGATACACTCACAGTGACACAACTTCGCACACTGACTCAGGTAGCTTGACAGTAACAGACACCAGGTCAAACAATGGGTTACCCCACTCTCCCTGGCCGTCGCAGCCCAATTCCCGTTACTTTTGGATGCCCCCTCGTATGACGTATGAATCGTATTTTCTTTTTATTATTTCAGTCTGTACGTTCAAATTTTCATTTATTGCTCCGGTGTTATATTACGTTGGAGCCTTAAGACATACCAAACAATTCAATTGAGATTCTAATCTTTAAAACGGTGAAAACCACATCGAAATCTGCGCAGTAGTTTTTGAGTTTTTCTGGTACAAATATACCTGATTTTCGTTTTATATATATTTTAATCTCTCCTCAGCATTTTCTAATCCCTGAGGACGTAAGATAGGAAAGAATTCATATAGATTTCAGTACCACATCTGATTTCCCGTATCTTATGTCTGTGGGAGAAGTATTTTCTCGCATCTTTGCCAGTAAATTGAATCGGAAATTAAGCTATAGCCTCGCATTCGGGAGGACGCGGGTTCGAATCCCCGTCCGGGCATCCAGATTTGGGTTTTCCATGGTTTCCCCAAATCACTCCAGGCGAATGCCGGGATGATTCCTTGAAAAAGGCCATGGCCGAATTCCTTCCCATTCCTTGCCCCCATCCTTTCCCGTCTCTAAAGACCTCGCTGTTGAGAGACATAAAGCAGATAAAAAAATCTAATAACCTGTACGTTGATCAGAAGCAAAAAAAAAAAAAAATCCTAATTTTACTAGTCATTTGCGAAATGACAGTTTTATAAGATCAGAAGTATAAAAATACATAGAAACTTGCTGATTTTGGTGTTAATTAGCGTGATGGTAGATAAATGAGTAAATTAATTGGTTGATTAATTTGGTAGATTAATTAGTAGCATACTTTAGATCTATTAAATCCTTAAGAATAATTATCCAGATTTATTTTTAAAAAAGTAAATTGTTTTAAAAAAAAAATTGTAGAAACTAAGGTCCTACTTTAAGTAACAAGGCTATGTAAAAATCAGGAAATAATTAGTCTTATCGGTACACATCTTACCAAATAGTCTGTATATAGTAGCAAATAATCTATACCAAATATTCAATCTCTTGTATGTGTATTCTAATCTCTGACGAGGCGAGATAGGAAAGAATCGAGTTTTGAGAGAAAATAGATGTTCGCATCTTTGTCAGTAAATTGAATCGGAAATTAAGCTCTGGCCTCGTGTTAGGTAGGACGCGGATTCGAATCCCCGTCCGGGCATCGAGATTTTCCATTGTTTCCCCAAAACACTCCAGACGAATGCCGGGATGGTTCCTTTGAAAGACCATGGCCGAATTCCATCCCGTTCCTTGTCCCCAGTCCGTTCCCGCTTCTACTGACCTCGACGTCGATAAGGCGTAATAAACACCAATCTTACCTGTCTTATCTGCACACATCTCACAAAAAAGTTTGCGTAGTAAATAGTAACAAATATTCACTCTTCTCTGTCTCTGGTTTCAGTACGTTATCATATTTCCCAGATTTTATCTCCTTACCGGCAATTTTGAGAGAAAGTGGATCTTCGCATCTTTGCCAAGAAACTTAATCGGAGCATTGTTTTGAGGTTTGATTTCACTGGATGACGGGGTGACAATGACGTCTTCCCCTGGCTTGACTGTTGCTTTGTTTCTGGGTCGTAACCATAGCACCATGACTCATCGTCAGTAATGACCTTTGACAGAAAATCTGGATCAATTTCAAGCTGTTGTTTCAACTTGATTTCAACTTGTTTCAACTTCTTTTTGACTGTCAGCCAGAGCCCGAGGAACAAACTTGGCAGCAACCCTTTTCATTCCCAAATCCGAATTTTTTCAACATTTTGGTCGATTTAGGCAGTTGATTGACGTCCAGATAGAGGTTTGTCATCAATCGACATTTCGCCGTTTTAAACAGAGCGAACCACTCGTACAATGGAGTTTTTCTCATAACGTCATCTTTGAAAGCTGTTTACAATATTATGACAGTTCCAGCAGCATTTTTACTGAGTAGAAAACAAAATTTCACAGCTGTACGTAGTTAACTACAATTTGCCATCATGAAAAACGAAACAATAACAAAACATCGCTAGCAAAAACAATCACTGCAGATTAACAGAACAAGCCAGATTCACAACAACGGTGGCACTGAACTGACAATGAGTAGTGCTGTAAACGCCTAGCGGCAGAAAGGCGTACTACATGAGCTACGACCTCGGCAATGCAATACCGGTCCCACATTGTCATTCCATGTTTAAGCTAGGGCGCTAATGACCTAGACGTCGACGCGCCCTAAAGCACCACCAACAACAACAGCTATATCGGTTATTTTCGGGTACCGCCCCGTACGTATGATCGATGTTATGCGCTCTACTTTTATATACAGGGCGTTCGCCGGGAAACGCAACCCACTGTTAGCGCTACAAGGAAGAAACTGCTCCCGGCGAGCGAGCGGTCAGTTTCCGGCATTGTTCGACCGTCGGCCGCGGACTATTTCATAATAATTACGCTTCATAAACTTCATAAACTTGTGTGCTAAGCATTTAAATGTGACGTAATTCATTAGCTTACCTTATAAAAGATGCTGGAATTGTTGACCCTCTTGTGTAATGCACATTTCACATCTTCTGAACATATTTCGAGACACACGCTGCCCTAACTGACTTAATGATTTTTTGGGTGACTGTTCTAGTCGAAAAGCGATATCGTCAATTTTCTCCTCTGTGAGAATACGGTTGACCGACAGTCTCTTTTTGTTAAAAAATGAACCCGTTTCTCTTACTTTTTTAACCAGACGCAGAATTGTTGATTTAACTGGCAGTAAAGCGCCAGGAAATTCGCGACGAAATTTACTGCGACACTTTTTAAACGACTTCTTCTTCACATATGTATCGTAGAGAAATATTGTTTGTTGCAAACTGTAACGTACCATAATTTTACTCACACTCAAACACGGTACAGATTAATAAGAGTATGAAGCCCCAAACCAGCCAAACCGCAAAGAAACGTTTATTCACAACACTGATTAATAAGAGACTGAAGTCACAAACTATCTACAATGCAAAGAAACCGTTCTTAACAATGTAAGGGTCACTGCACTGCACTGTTGGGGCAGCGGAGGTGTTAAACAGTGCGGTGATTCACGGCGCCGTGTGGCGGGAGTTGCTGGCCCCACTGACCGAGCAAGTTGCCGACGACAACAGACTGGGAGGGTAGCGTTTTCCGGCGAACGCCCTGTATATATATATATATATATATTTTACTTATGGCTTTACCCTTCGATGACGTCCAGGTCATAGAGGCGGGAGGGGATGGTGACAATGAATGGGAAGGAATTCGGCCATGGCCTTTTTAAGGAAGCATTCCGGCATTCGCCTGGAGTGATTTGGGGAACCATGGAAAACCCATATCTGGATGCCCGGACGGGGGTTCGCACCGGCGTCCTCCCGAATGCGAGGCCAGAGCGTTAACCACTCATCCACTACGCTCGGTGTTACGTGCTGTAGTTTCCGTTTTTGGTTCGTTGTATTAAATAATTTCAGCAACCAACCTTTCCTTTTTATGATTCTGTACCTTCTTGGCAGTGTGGTTGCTCAGTGCTTAAGGCATTTGATTGGGGATAGAAAGGTCCCCGGTTCTAATCCCTGTCTCGGCGGGGATTTTCATAGACCCTTAACCCGACCTTCACCTCTGGCACAGCTTGCTGTGTAATGTGAAGTACGCCAGAACACTTCCGTGATTCGGATTCCACGTTAAACGGTAGGTCCCCTGTACCCGGCAGGAATACCGGGTTAGGTCAGGTAAGAAGAAAAGGAACTGGCCGTCCTACCTCTGATAAATTGAGAAATTTTTTTATTACAAATTACTTTATTTCATACTAAGCTTATCGAGATTATTACGTAATTTTTTTAAAATAATGGAAGGCCAGAATAATTTCACGGCATTTATTGGGGCGTTGCACTTTACTAACCGTGTAGCGAAAAAAAATCCAGTGTTTTATACACTCCGAAAACAAAAACAATCGATACTTATTGGGCACACACAAGTCACCTAATTCCGAGGAGGGGGGAGATGAGCTCTGACGTCACGTTCAATCACACCCAGATGTGTTCGATCGGGTTCAGATCTGCGAGTTGGGGGTTCAGCACATCAGTTGCAACTGGCCACTGTGTTCCTGGAACCACTCCATCACACTCCTGGCCTTGTGACATGGCGCATTTTCTTGCTGAAAAATGTCACTGCCGTTGGGAAACATGGTCGTCATGAAGGGGTGTATGTGGTCTGCAACCAGTGTACGATACTTATTGGCCGTCACGGTGCCTCGCACGAGCTCCACTGGACCCATGGACGCCCACGTGAATGTTCCCCAGAGCATAATTGGGCCGCCGCCAGCTTGTCTCCGTCCCGCAGTACAGGTGTCACGAAGCTGTTCCCCTGGAAAACGACGGATTCGCACCCTCCCATTGGCATGATGGAGAAGGTATCGGGATTCATCAGACCACGCAACGCTCTGCCACTGCGCCAACGTCCAGTGACAATGGTCACGTGCCCATTTCAGTCGTAGTTGCCGATGTCGTGGTGTTAACACTGGCACACGCACGGGTCGTCGGCTGTGGAGGCCCATCGTTAGGAGTGTTGGGTGCACTGTGTGTTCAGACACACTTGTACTCTGTCCAGCGTTATAGTCCCGCCACAGTTCGCCGCCTGTCCTGTTTTACCAGTCTGCCCAGCCTACGACGTCCGACATCTGTAATGAGGGGTGGCCATCCAACACCTCGAAGTTTAGACGTGGTTTGACCTTGATTTCACCACTTGTTGAAGACACTCACCACAGCACTCCTCGAACACCCGACAAGTCGTGCAGTTTCCGAAATGCTCGTGCCGAACCTCGTGGCCATCACAATCTGCCCTCGGTCAAACTCGGATAGATCGCGCGCCTTCCCCATTCTAAACACGGATAGCACGCTCACTGATACTACATGCACCGTGCGTGTGTCTGACTAGCAGTGATTCCTCGTCAGGTGACTCTGCTATCGCCTGGACGGATTTATATCGATAGTGGGCAGGTAGACATAATGTTCTGGCTGATCACTGTATGACTTACTTTTTTATGCAAAATTGTACCACCTGTAAAGAAATATTCTTCGTACCAGCTCTCAATTCAAAATTTTAGCAATGTCCTCTGAAATACAGTGCCCCAACTTTCGTTGAACTTTCAAATTCCGTTAATTCTTGGCGGGTAGGCATTAGGGTAAGTCCATTAATTACGTGACTCAAAAATGGAGAAGGAGCTCCGACAAAATCTCATTTAAAGAAAGGAGATGGCAATAAAAATCTCACGTCAACTTTTTACATTGTTTTACCAATTCAGGTGTCAAGGTCGCCATGAAACGCGCTTCGCTGTTTATTTCTTTCTATTTTCCGTTATTTTAGAATCAGAAATAATTCATATAATTATCTTCAATGAAAGGAAGCTCATTTTATAATAATTCCATTTTAATAATAACGATTCCTAAAGCTAAACCAACACCCGTCATACAATCTACATGGGTTGTTGTTTAACACTTCCTTTCCGAAAAATTGCGGGTTCATAAATTGGTAAATCTGATTTCACGAAGCGACGTCTACTTTTTCAAGAAGTTTTGAGTTCATCTGTTTGTTAATAATGATCAGCGAGTTGTCACGGGAAATTCAAAGAACGTATATTTAATGTTTTCCATGGAATTTTAATCTTACATTAAACTTTCTTGAATGCTAAATGATTTTATTAAGTTATTACTTTCTTGGTATAAATCAGCCCCGTTAAAGTAAGTCCATTAATTACGTGACTCAAAAATAGAGAAGGAGCTCCGACAAAATCTCATTTAAAGAAAGGAGATGGCAATAAAAATCTCACGTCAACTTTTCACATTATGTTTTTTCTCCTATTATTTCACAGAAAGACTGTAGCACGTAGGAGACATGATTGTTAACGCCTAGGCATGAAACAAAGTACATGAACATACAGTAAAATAAATTTAATTATTTAAAAATGCCACGTGAGGAGTGGGGGGGGGGAGGAACACACCTGATGAAATCACGCCAAGGGAGCGTCCATAAACATCGTGGCTCCATTTTGGCCTCCTGTGAACTCCCCTTCCTTCCCCCCACCCCACTTAGCCCGACGTGGCTTTTGCCCTAAACCTCCCCCCCCCCCACCCCCGCGTGGCACAAACCTTTTCCCCCTACTGATTCCAGAAGACATTTTGTGCTGTTTTCTCTTGTCAGACTATCGTCTACTACATACAGTGTTAATTATATGACGAAAATAAATACTCACATGCTGTTGTATGCTGAGTACGTTATTTTAATTGAGACAAATAATATGAACTAGTGATCGCCCAGCGATCGAAATTCGACCGTAATTCATTAAGTTGTTTAGTTTCTTTCATGAAAGAGTAATAATCTAGTAATTCTCTGCATTACCTGTAAAATTAAAACGATACACTCCACGCGTGACTGTATGCTAAATTTTAGCTTCTAATCTAACCATAGCAAATGATGAAATGTATTTATCGATGGTTCATTTGAATTTAGTCCATCATACAATGATTTAAAATATTCGTTTTGACTTAAGGCCGGAAAATTGCTTTAGCTTTATAAAACCTGCGCATTTAAATGTATTTATAAAAATAATTTCGTCATTTCGTGTGTTCGCTATTTAAATTTGGTCTATTATCACTTTGAATTTCACTCAGATAAGTATTCCTTATTTCTTGTCTCTCTCTCTCTCTCTCTAATGAAATTACTGACATTAAAAAATCGAAAGACACTTAACCAAAGATTAACATTTTAAATAATCAAATGACCATATAGTATCTGGCAGAAACGCTACATTCCTTTTCAAAGTATTCCTTTCATAAGTTCAAACATTAATCTCTACTATATCCGAGTCTTTCGTTTTACCAAAGACCACAGTGTGTGTCAATGCGGGGAATTCACGTAAGAACGTTGGCTCCGATCCTATTTCACGCGCACACACACGTTTAAAAATTAATTTTTTATTTTAACAATCTATTTGTAATATGTATTAACTATGCTTATTATATTTTTGGGTTGGGTGGGACATTCTCCACCAGTGAAAAACTGTTACTGACCTGTTGAAATTTGGATTAACTGTTTCCTTATAGTGTCCTCTTCACGTTTAGCACTCTCCTTTTCCGGAAAAGTCGCCACGTATTAAATTAAAAATGCCGAAATATGGGATGCTCCGCAAACGCGAAATGTTAGCAGCACTAAAAAAATGACACAAAAATTATCGGTACAGGGATCATATCAACCTAAATAGCTTCGTTTTGTCATAGTGATCATGGTTAGGTTGAAATTCGGCCTGGACCAAGAGTAAAAAGTTTACGGGAAATTCGTTCTGCGCAGCCCATGTCGCAAACCAGAGACAAACTGCGCATTTGTTTACAACTGAAGCAATCGATTATCTCTGACTGCTTAAATTGATTCCAAGGTTTGTAAAATATATAATTTTAGCTTTCTGCATTTCTTTAAGTTCCTCCGTTCTGCCCAATATTCTGGCCGCTAGCTGAGCTATCTACCAGCCCTCGAAATGTTGCTTCTATATAAGTTCAGAGATTAATTTCGACTGCTTTGTTTCACCAAAGAAGACAAAGTAAGACCGCTAGCTGCGCCATCTCCCAGCCATCTGAGCGAACTACGTAGGAGAGCCAGCGTTTTATTTTACTTAATTTAATGTATTTTTAACGCATATTATATATAGATTTTAGCTTCCTTCCCTTCTTCTCCATATAATCTTTAACTATGCCAAATCTCACACTTCTCCGAGCGCCCAATATTCTTAAAAATGTAACATGAGTTTTCACTTAGCGTATTAATATATAGATGAAAAGCTACGAGGGTTGGCTTGGAACCCTTCCCGCCACGTAGCCCAGCGTAGCTTTCTACTCACCCCCCCCCCCCACACACACACACACTCTAGACGGAGCCACGTAGTTTATGGACGGTCCCAAAGGGAAAGGGTGTCAAAATTTAAGAGAAAAACCTCATGTAATGGATAGACGTCCCCTATATAACGATAGTGAACGTTTTGTAGGGTCATCTACCTGTTCGTTTCCTTTTCACATGCTGCTATTCCGTCGTTCTTATCGCTGCCTACTTTATGATTCCAGGTCCCCTACCTGTTGATTCGTAGAGGAAAGTGCCCTGTACGGGACCCCTGCCCCTATAGTGGACCCAGGGTCTACTGAACTCTAGCAGCATCAACAGTAAATAGTAGTTCAGGCTTCTACCACTCGTGTCGCCCGCTTCATTGGTTGTTCATTAAATCGCCATCACGTGCTTTGGCAGCAGACAAACTTCTTACATTCTGCTATATTTTTTAAAATTTCTCCTGAATATGGGAAGGTAAGCCTTCCCACATATAAATAAATATACTGAGGATTTGAAAAAGGCAGAGATTTTAAGTAACTGGTTTAGTGAGAGCATTAGGGGCAATGAATCAGAAGCGGGAAGGTCTAATTCGTAGAACGTGCTTAACAATACGATTAGAAATGAAGATACTAAAAAATTTGAAATTCATCCTGAAGAAATCATGAAGGAAATAAGCAAGCAGAAAAAATATAAAGGGGCTGGTGAAGATAATATTACTACAGATACCTTAAAGATAGCCGGATGTGACATTGTACCTTATCTTGAAATATTATTTAAATTGAGTCTAGACACTTGCTGCTTACCACAGGACTGGAAAAGTACAATAGTAGTACCGGTACATAAAGGAGGGGTGAGAAATAGAGTTGAGAATTACAGGCCAATCAGTTTGACATCAGTGGTAGGTAAATTAATGGAAAGATTGATATGCAACCACATCAGAAATTTATGTGAGGAACGTAAGTGGATTTCAAGTAGGCAACAAGGGTTCAGGCAAGGATATTCATGCGAATCTCAGTTGGTGGGATATATGCAAGATATTTCAGATGAAATGGACAAGGGAAGCCAAATTGACAGTGTAGCACTAGATCTTTCAAAGGCGTTTGACAGAGAAAGCCACAAAATGGTAGTAAATAAGGTAAAAACTATTGGAGTGGACGAGAAAGTGATTTGCTGGGTAGAAGAATTTTTAAAAGGTAGAAAACAGAAAGTTAGGGTGGGAAATGCAGTATCAAAGGAAATGGAAGTAAAAATGGGGGTGCCGCAGGGTAGCGTATTGGGACCATTGCTATTCATTATTCTAATGAATAATTGTGTTGATTGTTTACTATCTGAAATTACAATTTTTTCAGATGACATAATGCTGTATAAAAGGATCAAAACGATAGAGGACTGTAAACAGTTGCAGGGTGATCTAGACAGGATATCTAGTTGGGTTGGTAAACATGGGATGAAGATAAATGCAAAGAAGAGTCAGCTTATTAGATACACAAATAAAAAACAAAAGGTTAATTATGAATATAAGGTGGGGAAAGAATTGCTTGCTGAAGATTTGAAATGTAAATAAATATCTTGGCATTACATTTGATAACAAGCTTAACTGGGCAGGGCACATAGGACAGGTGGTAGGAAAAGGTTTCAAAATTCTGCACTTGTTGGAGAGAGTGATGAGGGGATGCACGAGAAAGATAAAGGAATTGGGTTACAAAACTTTGGTCAGACCATTGCTCGAATATGGTAGTGTAGTATGGGACCCTCATTTTACGTATCAAATACAGGAGTTGGAGAGGGTGCAAAGAAGGGCTGCTAGATTTGTTTCTAGAAATTATCGCAGAATGCAATCAGTGACGGATATGATAAAGGAGCTGGAATGGGATTCATTGCAAGACAGGGGGAGGATGAGGAGGGTCATGGGAGTGTACAGGCCATATACTGGCGATGAGGCATGGAAAGATATTGCAGTAGGTATGAAAAGTAGTGCATCGAAGGGAAATGATGACCATGACCACAAGCTGGCACTCGATTTCAGGCACAAGGGTGTGGGAAGATTTTCTTTTTTAGGTAAGGGTGTCAGGGATTGGAATGAGTTACCAAGGGGAATGATGAATAACCTACCGAAAACGTTAAAAGAATTTAAAGTTAATATTTGTAGAGTGCAAATGTAGGTGAGTGTAGGATAGGGAGAAGTTGGGTGTGTAGGGAAATTGCTACCGGAGCCTGTGCTCCATTGCAATTAAATAAATTAAAATTACCCATAAATGATAAGGTTTTATGTTTATCGCTTAACTGTTTTGTTGAGAAGTTTTAACAAAATGCAGGCTATACTGGCGCTAATCGGACCCCTCCAGTCGCCTAAACCGCACCCCTTATTTTTTTATGCTTAAAGTCAAGTATGGAATGTAATGCCTGTATTTTTACGGTCGTCTCGTCTACGCCACCGAGCGTGTGGGTGAGCGGTTAACGCTGTGGATTCGCATTCGTGAGGACGGTGGTTCGAATCCCCGTCCGGGCATCCAGATTTGGGTTTTCCATGGTTTCCCCAAATCACTCCAGGCGTATGCCGGGATGCTTCCTTCAAAAGGCCATGGCCGAATTCCTTCCCTTTCCTTATCCCCTGTCCTACTTGCCTCTAATGACCTCGACGTCGACGAGGCGTAAAGCCATAAGTAAAAAAAAAATCGTTGTCTACGCCTTACAAAGCCCTATTGATGGAAGAGTTAAAGAATTCATGGAAGCTCAACAGCAAGAATGTAATCGTGTTGGAGGATGCAAAAGCAGTCGCGGCCAGGAGCTTGTGTCAGCTGTAGAGCCTCCAGAAAGAGCTTCCGAAAAGTAGTCTTAATTTCGAGAAAAATGGGAAACAATGAATCACTTAGGATGAGAAGAGCGCGACCCCTACAACATCGGAATTGAAGATTCTCCCTGGAGTGTCCCCTTCCAAAGATGATGACGGTTGGTCCGTGTTTTGCGACAGGAAATTATTTGACGTTTCACAATGGAAATTTGGATGATGTGCGTTATATGTTTGGTGTGGGCCCATGTGGATTGTACTGGGGCTGAAAATTATGTGTAGGCCTACATCTGTGATTTTTGTCGCTAAACGATTTAATTCTTTTATGTATTTTCTGTATCTTCATATACAGGCGTTTAAAAAATAACTGAAAGCTGTAATTGTTATATTTTACTTTAAAGTATGTTTTCTGTGATTCAGTACCATTTTATAATTTCGTTAAGTGTTATTTCGTTAATTTTTATGTAGGGGCCGGTTTAGGCAAGTATTTTTCATATCGCCAAACTGTAGGGTTTGTTAGAAATATATGTATACAGCGTGTTACAAAAAAAAGTTCGGCCAAACTTTCAGGAAACATTCCTCACACACAAACAAAGAAAATATGTTATGTGGACATGTGTCCGGAAACGCTTACTTTCCATGTTAGAGCTCATTTTAGTACTTCTCTTCAAATCACATTAAACATGGAATGGAAACACACAGCAACAGAACGTACCAGCGTGACTTCAAACACTTTGTTACGGGAAATGTTCAAAATGTCCTCCGTTAGCGAGGATACGTGCATCCACCCTCCGTCGCATGGAATCCCTGATGCGCTGATGCAGCCCTGGAGAATGGCGTATTGTATCACAGCCGTCCACAATACGAGCTCTAACATGGAAAGTAAGCGTTTCCGGACACATGTCCACATAACATATTTTCTTTGTTTGTGTGTGAGGAATGTTTCCTGAAAGTTTGGCCGAACTTTTTTTGTAGCACCCTGTATATATATTTCTAACAAACCCTACAGTTTGGCGATATGAAAAATACTTGCCTAAACCGGCCTCCACATAAAAATTAACGAAAGTTTGGCCGTACCTTTTTGTAACACCCTGTATATATATATATAAATTGTAGTGATTTTTAGTGATATTTCTTTAAATCAGAATTTAAATGACGCAGAACATACTGAAGTAATTATTTCATGCTTTAAGAACAAAGTTTTTATTAATTTATACTTACAAGTTGGAAAGACAAAGTAAGGAATGATGAAGTGCTGGAATGAGTAGGAGAGGAAAGTTCGCTCATAATAACAATAAGGAACAGAAAAAGGAACTGGATTGGTCATGTGTTGAGGAATGAGTGCCTGGAGGGAAAAGAAGAGTTCGGCGACGGAAGAAAATGATTGGTGGCATCATAGTGAATGGGAAGTATATAGAGAATGGTGAAACAGAGGAAGGCTTGGAAGGCTGTCCCTGTGCATGGACCTGCAGAATAGCAGAAAACCCACCATGATGATATTTTTTAGATGTAAAAAACAAAATGGGGGTCTGGTTTTGGGCACTTTCCTTACTGTGTCCGTCCTTGTATCCTGCAACATTCCGTTCCTTATCTCACCGTGCCCTGATTACAGGCGTTTAATCTCTCTTGCCGATTTCTCATTCGTATTTCTTATCTTAGTTGCCATATTATGAAACGCCTCCGTATCTTCTCGCATTCCAAGGTGCGTGTCGATTTTTTTTTTTAGTATGGTGTTTAAGGATCGTCGAGGTCATTAGAGGCGGAAGACGAAGATGGGAGCAAGGATCGGGAAGGACTTCGGCCGTCGACTTTTTTGGAGGAATTATCGCGGCTTTAGTCTGGCGTTATTCGGTGAAACCCGGGAAGCCAAAAACTGTATGTCCGGACGGGGATTCGAACCTTCGTCCTTCCATATGCGAGGCCAGAACGTTAACCGCTCACCCACCACGCTCGGTCGTTTGGTTTTCTACTGCGTCAGTCTGTTGCCTTCAAACACTAAATCAGGTGCTGAAGGAATATAATGGCATAGCTGAGTCAGAAATAGTTGATCTATCCCCATTAGTATTCAACTTGTATGTATAGAGGAAGCAATAAAGGAAGTGAAAGAAAAAATTGAATGTGGCATAAGTGTGCAAGGGAAAAAATCAGTATGCTACGTTTTGCTGATGACATTGTCTTGTTAACAGAAAGGGCTGAGGATATTGAGAAGTTACTGAATGGCATGAACAAATTACTGAAGGAAGATGTTTGACTAAATATAAACCAAAGCAAGACAAAAGTGATGAAATGTTGCAGAAATGATATCAGTAATAGTAGATTGAATATAAAAATAGGATAGGGTGCAATAGGAGAAGTAAATGAATTCTGCTACCTAGGAAGTAAAATTACTAATAATGACGGAAGTAGGAATGATGTTAAAAGCAGAAGAGCCTTCATGAAAAGAGAAATCTTTTAGTTTCAAATATTGATCTAGGAATTAGAAATAACTTTTTAAAACTTTGGAGCACAGCACTTTATGGTAGCGAAACATGGACTTTAGGAATACCAGAGAGAAGGAAAATTGAAGCATTTGAAATGTGGTGCTTGATGAAAATTAAGTGGACAGACAAACTAAGAAATGAACCAGTTTTGGAGAAAGAAGTTTGTGGAAGAGTCTGACAGGATGGTGGGTCACATTTGGTTAATTTGTTAGTGGAGGGAACAGAACTGTACAGGAAGACAGATTAGAATATATGAAGCAGATAATTGAGGACGTGGGTTGTAAGGGGTATGTAGAGATGAAGAGGTTATCACAAGATAGGAAGGGATGGAGGATTGCATCAAACCAGTCGAGAGAATGGTCACAGAAAAAAAAAAAAAAATGCCATCATTTCTTATTTTTTTCTTGCTTTGGTTTATAATTAGTACAAATTCTTTGATTAGTATTCTGTATTCAGTAATTTATCTACTCTGCCAACAAGACAATGTTATTAGAATAGAGCATACTGATTTTTAGTTCTTGAATACTTATGTCAGATGCAAAAAAAAAAAAAAAAAAAAAAAAAAAAAAAAAAAAAAAATTCGCTTATCGCTTCGTTTACACAAAAGTTGAATGTTAATGGGGATAGACTGCAATTTTGTCTGACGCCATTTTTAACTGATACAAGTCTCTCCTGCTTCTCTACTTTCATTGTAGCCATGTAATTTCTGTACAGATTATAAGTTGTTCACCGTTGTGGCGTAAGCGCTTACGGAAATTTGCGATCTGTTGGTGCGTCAGTTGCTTGCCGGAAGTGGCCAAATGGAGGCGATTTCCGGTGCCTGGCTGCACAGTTTGGTCCCAGCAAATTATAGCTGACTGCAGTCTTACTGGACACGTGTGCAATCTGATAAGAGATAACATTACTGAACTGGGTTCCCACACTGATAAGGCTTACAGCTGTCTTAAGTGTCTCACTTGGCCTCTTACACACACACACACACACATATACACAGAGAGAGAGAGAGAGAGAGAGAGAGAGATTTCATAATTTACGAGAAAACCATGTGAATTGTCTTGAGAATACAGGCTAAGTCGAAAAGGACTTTACAACTTTAGAACGATATAAAAATTTATTGAGATAACTTACAGAATCGGTAGGTGTGTTATTTTGTAGCAAACAATCTCAAGTTTGATGCACGTAGTGCATTATACCATTCCGCCACCAGGAGCGCCAGTGTAGTGCACAGTTAAAATGGCTGCTTTCACTGGTGCGGAGCAGGCTCGTTTGGTTTGATGAAACATTTCAAATCACTGCCGTGGTGAACGCCCACAACTGCAGAATATGGGGCAGCGAAAGTCCACATGCAACCCAGGAACACGTTCATGACAGCCACAAGGTTAATATGTTTTGTGCCCTTATCAAATTGAAGGTGTATGGTCCTTTCTTCCTCATGGATAAAACTGTCCCTGGTATTGTGTGTCTGGATATGCTTGACAACTTTTAAATTCCACAGATCGATGAAGATGACCGAGATGGGATGGTTTACTACCAGCAAGACGGTGCACCACCTCATTTCCTTACGCTAGTTCGAGGTTTCCTGGATTATCGCTTCCCAGGTCGGTGGATTGGCCAATCACATGGCCACCTCGCTCCCCAGACTTGACAACCCTGGATTTCTTTCTCTGGGGTTTCATTAAAGATCCTGTGTATGTTCCTCCCCTCCCAAACAATTTGGCCAACCTGAAAAATCGAATCTACGCCACTGTTGCACAAATTACTGCAACGAGTATGGCAAGAAATTGATTACTGGTGGGACGTATGCCGCATGACTTGAGTTGTAAAAATCGGTTTTTTCTGGCTTGGAAAAAAAAAAACATGAAAAAAAACTTTGGGAAAAAAAAGGTTTTTTTCTGGGACACGTTTTTTTTCATAACTACTAAATCTCAAATTTGTAAGGCATTTATTGTTTAATATGACTGTTTTAGAGTTTATTCTAAGTACTTTTCTTAATTTTTAAATCTAATATATTTTTCTGGTTCAGTAGAAAAAATAATACAAAAATATTGACAACATATATACTTTTTTTTTTTTAACTGCTTTACGTCTCTCAACAGCGAGGTCTTTAGAGACGGGAAAGGATGGGGGCAAGGAATGGGAAGGAATTCGGCCATGGCCTTTTGAAGGAAGCATCCCGGCATTTGCCTGGAGTGATTTGGGAAACCATGGAAAACCCAAATCTGGATGCCCGGACGGGGATTCGAACCGCCGTCCTCCCGAATGCGAGGCCAGAACGCTAACCGTTACACCACCACTCTCGGTATTTGTGTGTGGTAGTAGCATCGAGTCTCCCATCTAGCACTATGGTGGTTGCATGTCGGTAGCTGTAGTGGTGTTGGAGATATGGTGGTTGAAAGTCGTCCACCTGAAGCATTTTCATGTTGCGTCCAAAGGGTTCAAAAAAAAAAATATGTCTTTGGTGTCTTATAGAATGTACTATAATGTTCTTGAATGTACTCGGATGTTCTGGAATACTACACATTTTCCCCTTTTCCAGCTATTAGCAAATATTAATAATTTATGTGCGACATAATTAAATGGTTGGTTGCTGATATGGCAAGAAAGTAACGAAGGCTACTTTTTATCCTGGAAATATTTAAGGTTACGTGAAAAAACATAAAAATCTACAAAATTCGTGACAAACACGAAGTAGTGGGCACCTGCTGGTAACAATAAAAAAAAAAATTCCACCAATTTCTTATTTTTGTACGTGTCTATTTGTATGTTCTGGACTTTTTCATTGGTTACTTATTTTTTTGGGGGGGGGGGGGGGGCTAGCGTAGGCCCGTGACAGTTTTTTTTGCGTATCGTCATGGGTCTAGGATGGTTGCAGTTTTTAGGGTAAACCATTATGACAGGTTGACCTAATCTGACCAAATACGAACTTGAGCTGTGTTTCACCCATAGAGTGAATAATATCTCTTGAGCTTGAAGAACTCAGAAGCATTAATAGACTTAGGCATTTAATACGGGCAGGAACGATCGCGCTACCGTATAATAGACTCTAACTTGCTGAAATACAAACGTGACTTGTATTGGACCCTTAAAATTCACTCAGCAAAATTTGACGAATTCCTATTTGCTTCGAAAGCATCACTTTTTTTTTTTTTTGTTGAGGAAAGGCGTTTATAATGTAATCTTTGGTCATAGTATCTGTAACGGCCAGAGAACTTAATACAGATTTCAGATTATTAAATAGTTGAGCAACTCCGAAGAAATGATTTGCCAGAATAGTTGATTCGGTAACATATTTGGTCTGATGTCCACTTTAAGTAACCTAATAACTCAGGTACAGCGAACATGAACAAAGACCATTAACCAAAGTTAATACAGGATTTGGAGAGTGTGCAAAAAAGGGCTGCTATATTTGTTTCTGGAAATTATCGCAGAATGCAATCAGGGACGGATATGATAAAGGAGCTGGGTTGGGATTCATTGCAAGACAGGAGGAGGATGAGGAGGGTCATGGGAGTGTACAGGGCATATACTGGCGATGAGGCATGGAAAGATATTGCAATAGGTATGAAAAGTAGTGCATGGAAGGGAAAAGATGACCATGACCACAAGCTGGCACTCGATTTCAGGCACAAGGGTGTGGGAAGATTCTCTTTTTTAGGTAAGGGTGTCAGGGATTGGAATTAGTTACCAAGAGAAATGATGAATAATTTACCGAAAACTTTGAAAGAATATAAAGATAAAATTTGTAGAGGGCAAATGTAGGTGGGTGCAGGATAGGGGGAAGATGGGTGTGTAGGGAAATTGCCACCGGAGCCTGTGCTCCATTGCAATTAAATTAAATAAAAAAAATTAATTCAAAGTGGTCAGTAAAATAAACCATAATGTATAAACTTTGATCAAGCACCAAAATTAGCGAAAATTTTAACTAAATTGAAATTTAGCGTAGGCCGCATTGACAATTGTCATTCGTGGTTACAGCAGAGACCATGAGTAATTTAAGGTTTTTAAAAAGTTTTTCATGTTAGTTTCTTTAGCGACATGTTGCTGGAAAGCAGTTCCACCTTTTTTCAGCTGTAAAGTTATCCTTCTTTTTTTTTTTTTTTAGGAATTAAGTGCTACGAAAAACAAACTTAATGAATGTATTCCGGCAATTAATTTATTAGCGGTTGTTTAGTTATTAGACTGTGCACTTGACGTACAATTTAAAAAATAACTCCGGTCGCTGTTAATTTGCGAGTGAAGGTCGGCTCGTGACGTCACTGTTCTCCAGCCAGTAGCTATAGAGGCGAGTGAGTGAGTGATATATGCGATATTCTCTGGCTGGCGTGCTGTATCGCTTCGTCTGTCGTGCTGGGGGTATCGCAGATCTCGTTGCGGCGGGAGAACCCGTTTCGCACTGTTGGTATTCGCGAAAGCGCGGCGGCCAAAGGAAAGTGTTTTAACGGTCCCCGCGCATCGCAAGAAAGCTATTAACACCTTCAAACACATTCCACAACGCCACCTCTCGCCGTTGCATCTCGATGTTGCATTTCGCAGTTGCATTGCACTTACACAAAGCGTTTCCTTCTCGCATTAACAAATATTGTCTTTCATTCACTTCTTCATACACATTTCTCTTAAAATTCTTCTGTGCCCATGCAATTACAATTATCCGTACCTACACCACTCCGGCTTTTGGCCGTGGTCATCTTTTCCCTTCTCCTAATTCTTCTACCAATATCCATTCAGGCCTCATCGCCAATATACGCCTTATACACTCCCAGCACTCTCTTCACCCTCCAATGACTCCCAACCCAGCTCCTTTATCATATCAGTTACTGATTGTGTTCTGCGGTAATTTCTACTGCCTTATGCCTCAAATCGAGTGTCAGCTTGTGGTCATGGTCATCTCTTCCCTTCTGCTAATTCTTCTACCAATATCCATCCAGCCCTCATCGCCAATATATGCCTTATACACTCCCAGCACTCTCTTCACCCTCCAATGACTCCCAACCCAGCTCCTTTATCATATCAGTTACTGATTGTGTTCTGCGGTAATTTCTACTGCCTTATGCCTGAAATCGAGTGCCAGCTTGTGGTCATGGCCATTTCTACCCTTCTGCTAATTCTTCTACCAATATCCATTCAGGCCTCATCGCCAATATACGCCTTATACACTCCCAGCACTCTCTTCACCCTCCAATGACTCCCAACCCAGCTCCTTTATCATATCAGTTACTGATTGTGTTTTGCGGTAATTTCCACAGACAAATCTAGCTGCTCTCCTTTACACCCCATACAACTCCTGTATTTGGTACGCAACATGTGGATTCTACAGCATACAATCTGCTCCGTTTTCAGTTTAGGTAACTTAATGATATACATCCCTAATTTTACTCGAGTCACTATATTTTAAAACTGTCAGTGTCATCATCCATCGCGATATAAACTTGATCCAAAATCTTCCCGGTTTCTTACGTCTTTCTTTCTTATTATCTGTGATGCAGATCGCTGTTTTAACCGATGACACAGTTTACATTGGCTGAAATAATGACCCCAGTGAAACCAAAGAATGTTAAAAATAAATCTTAACAACTTACGTTATGCCACGTAATATTAGTTTTAATTATAATTTAGGCCGCATAGATCACGATCAATTTGTAACTTCTTTCACTCAAACCAAGTAATGATTTCAGTAAAAAAAGCAACTCATAATTAATATGCCAATTTAAACGAAATACATACTTTTTTTTCAGCCTTCTTGCAATTCATTTCTTAGCAATTACTTAACCAAATACAATTGTTATAAAATAAAGCTCAATGTGCCTTGCGCTGTAGCAAAAGGTTTCGTTTGCCATCCTGGTCCAGGTTGGATTTCAACAATCCACATAATACGCTAAAGTTGTCGCCACAAAACAATACTTCTATCACACGCATATTAATACATGTACTGTATCACAATTGAGTGGCAATAATGCATTGCGATATAAACTGAATCAAAAATCTTCACGGGTTCTTACATCTTCCATTTTTGTTGTCCGTGATTCAGTAGATATTACAACGTTGAATGGCTAATGCAGTAAAATACGGCTGAAATATGTCATCAGTGAAAGCAAAGGAAATTAAAAAAATAGTAGCTGGTATGGAAACACGAACTTGCGCGTGTTAATGCATAAATAAAAACTGTAAGTACCTAGTTAATAATATAAGAAAACTGAACAAAAATCAAATAACATCATTGTATATGTATATACGTTTACGTAGGGCACTGAAGATGTCTTGAATAAAGGCGAAACGCGTCTGCCATCATAAGCATTTGTTTAGTTGCAAATCGGAAACATAACCTATAAAACAGTTTTAAAAAATTAACAACTTACGTCATGCCAGGTAATATTAGATTGAATTCTAATTTAGGCTGTATAGATCGCGATCAGTGTGGAACTACTTTCACTAGATTCCAGTAATGATTTAAGTAACAGGACACTAACGAAAACAATTTAAATTATTTTAAGAAAAATTAAATTCCTCATGCCCTCTGCTGTAAGGTCAAGTGCCGGTTATGATAACAACCATATCAAAACTGTTGCTAATCGAGAACTACAGCTTTTACCTTACATATCTACTGCCAAATATTTTAACGAATACCTTTACTTCGAACCAATCTATACCTATAAACGAAAACCGGATATATTGGTCTTATAACAACTCGGAAACTACGGAGCAGATTTCGATGGGGTTTTCATCGTTTTAAAGCTTAGAATCTCGATTCAGTTGTTTGGTAGGTCTTATGCTACTACGTTACATAACGCCGGAACATTAAATGAAATTCTGAACGTATGGTGAGGAATACCACAGATAGAACCACTAGATGCAGCATACTTCCCACTAAAGACACAACTACAATACCTCTGACCAAAGCCTTTAATGAAAGCAATAAGATAACTTTACAATAATAACTATGAGGGGATGCACGAGAGAAGTAAAGGATTTGGGTTACAAAACTTTGATCAGACCATTGCTCGAATATGGTAGTGTAGTATTGGACCCACATATTGAGTATCGAATACAGGAGTTGGAGAGGGTGCAAAAAAGGGCTGCTAGATTTGTTTCTGGAAATTATCGCAGAATGCAATCAGTGACGGATATGATAAAGGAGCTGGGTTGGGATTCATTGCAAGACAGGAGGAGGATGAGGAGGGTCATGGGAGTGTACAGGGCGATGAGGCATGGAAAGATATTGGTATAGGTATGAAAAGTAGTGCATGGAAGGGAAAAGATGACCATGACCACAAGCTGGCACTCGATTTCAGGCACAAGGGTGTGGGAAGATTCTCTTTTTTAGGTAAGGGTGTCAGGGATTGGAATAAGTTACCAAGAGAAATGATGAATAATTTACCGAAAACGTTGAAAGAATTTAAAGATAAAATTTGTAGAGGGCAAATGTAGGTGGGTGCAGGATAGGGGGAAGATTGGGGTGTAGGGAAATTGCCACCGGAGCCTGTGCTCCATTGCAATTAAATTAGATTAAAATTTTGCACATTAAACAAACCTTTCCTTTAATTCGGGATAGCTATTCAATTTTTAAACATCATAGATAGCCTTGAAAACAACAGAGATTTTGTATGCGAGCGTCATGAGGTTGCTAAGCGACACCAGTAAACGCCTGGTATCCATCAAGGCAAGATCGCCGATACATAATCGACCTGAAGATGGCTACTGAGCTAGTAGCCGAAAGCCTGTCGCTTTATAATAAAATCCGGCTGCAAACCCTAGAAGATTTGTGGTCAACAGAGATTTTCTTTAACCACGATCTCTGGCAGTAGGCCTACAACTACATTGTTTCTGGCCATCAACATTAGTCTTCTGTTTGAATAAAATCATTTATTTACGATAATATTATTCTGGATTCACTTTTGATATTTGTATAAAAGGCTGAATCTGCCGAGTTAAAGTATCTGGCATTTCGATAAAAAAAAAAAAGTATATCCATTCACTTCGTAATTGAATCTAATATGAGTTTCTAACATAGTGTGTAACGGCTAGCGTTCTGGCCTCGCATTCGGGAGGACGGCGGTTCGAATCCCCGTCCGGGCATCCAGATTTGAGTTTTCCATGTTTTCCCCAAATCACTCCAGGTGAATGCCGGGATGCTTCCTTCAAAAGGCCATGGCCGAATTCCTTCCCATTCCTTGCCCTCCATCCTTTCCCGTCTCTAAAGACCTAGTTGTTATAGGAGACGTTAAGCAGTTAAAAAAAAAAATCTAACATAATCTAGCATTATTCAGTAATATAGCAGTGCAATTTCTTAACCTAATTAATGAAGCTCGATATACATGAATCTTTTCGGACGAATGAAAACAGTGTACGTGCAAATAATCTTAAACCCACGCGTTTCTTGGTAGGGGGCGGGTGAAACTAGGTACGCTTTAATTCCGAAAAAAGTTGGAACTTAGTACAAATGTTTCTCATTGCGGGAATAAAAATAACGTACGGGTAAATCTACGCCAACTATACCGGGCAACGCCGGGAACTCCGCTAGTATTAAATAGACATAAGCAACTAATAATTATTATGTTGATTTAAACGGAATACGTACTTTTATTTCCGTGTTCCGACAATTCATTTATTCGCTGGTGCTTAAATAAACGGAAATGGTATAAAAACCTAGAACAACATCAGTGGTCGTAAGTTGGGCAACGCAAACGGAAAGTGTGACGTCATAGCGCGACGTCAGAGTGTGACGTCACCGCGTGACAGCTACAGCATGACCAAGATAGCGTTTTATAAGGATAGATTACTATCAGCAAAATATGTTTTATTTGTGTCTATTATGTTTGAAGCACTCGACTTGGTAAACGAGTTTATTTATTTATCATTTCAGCTGTAATGGGTACGCCAGGTTGAGCTGTATCTTGATGTGATACTCGGGGAAAAACTAATTGTGAACGTCTGTTTTACAGTATCGAAGAACAGTTAACACTAAATGCATGTTTGCCAGAAGTCATCGATACAGTCAGGAAAGACATCATAGCTCACGGCACGTCAAACAATAGATTACTTAACGAATAAAGACATCGAATTATGCCTCATTGCCCGTATTCATATGATTTATCGCCTAATCACTTCTTTTTGTTACCGAATGTCAAAAAAAAAAAAAAATAAAAAAAATAAAATAAAAAGAGCTGTGGAATCCTTCCAAAACCATGTTTCTGACTTACCAAAATCAGAGTTGAAGAAACTTTTCAAGATATTTATTTTCTTTCATCGTCTTCTTTTTTTAATTATATATATATTAACTTAAAAGGAGACCCTTGTCTCTTAACCAGGTTAAATTGTTCGGCCTGTGTATGGTATTTATAACGACACAGTGTTACCTTTCATATGAACGTGTGTCGTAAATTTTTGGGGTGTTGTTTTGGAACCACCCTGT
The DNA here is from genome assembly GCA_031002005.1 of Vandiemenella viatica. NCBI lineage: Eukaryota > Metazoa > Arthropoda > Insecta > Orthoptera > Morabidae > Vandiemenella > Vandiemenella viatica. The sequence goes on along the minus strand of JARYHS010001113.1, from coordinate 7,679,218 downwards.
ATCGGAGGGCTGCAGAACCGGTCAGTACTTTGCGAGACCGTTAAACCTGCACCGCCCTAGCGTCCGTACTTGAGTGTCATCTCTGCATAGCGTCTTAGCTTAGCACTGTGTCACCAGACTACCGTGTTGAGGAGTCGACGTCATAACCAGCTGAGGATTACCTAACTCCTGTCGCCGAAACGTTGCCTGGTTCTGAAACAGCCGTCAGTTTCTCTTCTGACCGGCACTCTGTCTGTTGATTAGCGAGTTGTTAAAGCGACGTCTTAACCAGCTGAGGATTACAAAACTCCTGTTACGAAACGTTGCGTGTTCTCACAAATCCGTCAATTTGTCTTCTGGCCGATCACATCTTAGTGCTCGGCAGTTCGACAGGTATATTTAATCTACCTCACTTTTTTGAGGTGAGACTCTCCCTCCCCCCCCCATAAATTTACCTCCACCTGGGGCGAAGCTTTGTAACGTAATATCATCTCGTCCTGCCAGAAAAACTGTTTGTTTCTAGTTGCACATTTCGTTTATCTTTCTCAGTTTGTCTACTGTTTCTCTAGTGAATGGAGCTTGGTGGGTGAGCGGTAACGCTCTGGCCTCGCATTCGGGAAGACGCGGGTTCGAATCCCCGTCCAGATTTCAGTTTTCCACCGAGAGTGGTGGTGTAACGGTTAGCGTTTTGGCCTCGCATTCGGGAGGACGGCGATTCGAATCCCCGTCCAGGCATCCAGATTTGGGTTTTCCATGGTTTCCCAAATCTCTCCAGGCAAATGCCGGGATGCTTCCTTCAAAAGGCCATGGCCGAATTCCTTCCCATTTCTTGCCCCCCATCCTTTCTCGTCTCTAAAGACCTCGCTGTTAATAGACGTTAAGCAGTTAAAAAAAAAATTGGAAACGAGACTCGTCAGACCAGGCGACATTCATCAACAGTCCAATGTCGGTGTTGACGGGCCCAGGCGAGGTGTAAAGCTTTGTGTCGTGCACTCGGCAAGGGTACACTAGTGAACTAGGGGTGTCTGCTTAGAAAATACATCGATTTTTTTATTCGATGTGAAACATCGGACCCAGCATCGATGTTTTACGATGCATCGCTTAAAAACATCGGTTTTTTTTTTTAATGGCTTTCGGCTACTGAGGCCACACAGCCAGCTCAATGTGATTCTGATTCTTTCAATGTATTAGTTTCTCCAGTGTACATATTTTCAAGTGTAATCACAAGGACACTACAACACGAAAACGACATTCACAGACACAACACTTAAACACCCATGCCCGCGGCCCGACTCGAACCGGCGACCATCGGCGCGTGGAGCTAGTGCTCTAGCCCCCACGCTACCGAGGCCGGCATCGATATTTTTTCAACATCGAATATTTTTACGTTTTTCTTAGCTCAACAAATACAGACCAAAAATATTCGCCGGGAAATGTCGTTTCATTTATCTCTTACCCGTTCCTTTAAAGCCGCCAAGAGAAAATGTGAATATTAACCATTTTCATTTGAACGCAGATAGTTCATTGTCTTTCGTTTAGACTGTGAGAACACAGAGTAACACTATACCAACAGTGTAGCTGTAGTAATGTGTTTAATTTCGAAGTCATTAGAGGCGGGAAAGGACTGGGGGCAAGGAACGGGAAGGAATTCGGCCAATGCCTTTTGAAGCATTCACCTGGAGTGGTTTACGAAAGCCATGGAAAACCCACATCTGGATGCCCGGACGGTGATTCGAACCCGCGTCCTCCCGACTGCGAGGCCAGAACGTTACCTTTCACCCAACATAAAATAATTAATTTTATTATCTTTTTTATCTTAATTTTTTATCTTTTTAACACCTCTCCAACAGCGAGGTCTTTAGAGACGGGAAAGGATGGGGGCAAGGAATGGGAAGGAATTCTGCCATGGCCTTTTGAAGGAAGCATCCCGGCATTCACCTGGAGTGATTTGGGAAACCATGGAAAACCCAAATCTAGATGCCCGGACGGGGATTCGAACCGCCGTCCTCCCGAATGCGAAGCCAGAACGCTAACCGTTACACCACCACGCTCGGTTTTTTGTGATCTTGTTTGTTGGTTAAAAAGTGATGTATGAGTGAGTTATAGCTTTGTGAGTGAAGCAGATACTACAAATTAACAGAAATATTTTATTACGATACCAGACCATTACAATAAAAAACCAGACATTAAATACTAAAGTATAAATCTGCCTAAAAATACTAATTTTAAGTATTTAACCACTTAACACCAATGGTGTTTAGGAAAACTTGGCAGAAACAAAAGTTTACTCAATCGTTTTACTTTCATTCTGTGCCTTTGCTGACTGACTATTTGAGCAGCCTTCTAAAATAAACGTTCGGATGGAACAGAAGTCCCGACAACAGTCTATCACATGTTGCCGCAACCCTATCTAAATATTGAGTAGTATCACGTTGTCACTTAGTTGTTTTAGAATAATAATATCGTATTTCGATTCACAGCAAACCGTAGGAGTGAACCTAAGAAATTGATTTTATCCATTCACTCGTACGGACACGATAGCCAACCGCAAGAGAAATTCATCTTCACCGTTATTACCGGGTATGTCCCGCTAATTGCTCACAGGTGTCATCACCGGTTAATAACTGTTACTTTAAATTGAAATCATTTAATTTAATATTCAACAAATTTAGTAATGTTAACATTTATTTCTATTATTTTTGTGATTATTAGCCAGAATTAGCTTTTTTATGATTCGATGTTTTTATAAAAAAAATATCGATGCATCGAATAGAAAAATTCTTTGCCAAAACATCGAATCAATCTGATGTATGGGGTGGTAAACATCGAGCTTTTCTATTCGAAGCATCGATGTTTTTAATAAAAACACCGAATTAATAAAAAAAACTAACTCTGGCTAATAATGACAAAAATAATAGTAATAAATATTAAGATTACTAAATTTATTCAAGATTAAATTAAACTATTTCAATTTAAAGTAATTGTCATTAACAGGTGGTGACACCTGTTAGCAATTAGCGGAACATAACAACGGTGAAGATTAATTTTTCTTGCGGTTGGCTATCCTGTATGTATCAGTGAATGAATAAAATCAATTTCTTACGTTCATTCCTACTGTTTGTTGTGAATTGAAATAAGATATTATTACTCTAAAACAACCAAGTGTTACGTGATACTACTAAATATTTAAATACTAGCTCATACCCGCGACTTCGTACGCGTGGATTAAGATTTTTTTTGTCAGAATTAAATATAGAAGGTTGTTGGTAACGAAGGATTGGTCCCAAACAATATCGAGTCGGCATAATATGACAGGAAAGCAATCACTATATCATTCTACCGTCGAACCCGTCTCTTGAAGAGAATCAATTTCAAACATATTTCTGTCACCATTCGATAAGGTCTCAAAATTTCGTGACTACAACTGTTAATCATACTGGAAAAAATGTCCTGCGCCCTTCATACAGATTTCCTTATAAAATTCCATCACAACGTTATAGCCATTTAGTCGTCAAAACGTAACAAAAAGACAGAGACTTACTTTCGTATTTATAATAATATTACTGTGGTTCACACTCACACACTGACTGCGAACAACCCCTGAGGGATCATTATAACGTAAAAAAAGTGTACACCTACAGCATTGCAAGACTACCTACGATTTGCCTCGCATTGCACCCCTAACTTTCTAATATCTACAGTTTAACATTCAATCCGAATAACCTACAGGCCTGACTCTTACGATGAAAAACAATTTTTTAAAATCTTAGCCTCCACGGAGATTTGAACAGGAGACCACGACGTTCGTAAGCAAGCGCTTTAACCACTGAGCTGCCAGTCCACTACACGGAAACACGGTACGGAGACGTCCATATCCAACGTGTCTGTCTATCGCCGTATTTCGAAGTTATGAGACAACATGTGTTATTTATACAGATAATTTTTCAACCAAATGTATACAGTATTTTTCTCCTTGTTTCAAAGGATAAGTGTGCAAAGTTTCATCGAGATCGGATGAAAACTGTGGATTTGTATGAAGAACAAACAAACATACATTCATCTTCATATATAAAAATAAGCCTGGTTGGGGCAACATCTGATTGAATATTGTTGCGACTTCTGTTGCATTCGAACGTTTATTTTAGAAGGCTGCTCAAATAGTCAGTCAGCAAAGGCACAGAATGAAAGGAAAAAGTTTGCCCAAACACCATTGGTGTTAAGAGGTTAAAAGACTTAAATTTATTATTTCTATGCAGATTTAGACTTTAGTATTCAATGTCTGGTTTTTTTATTGTAATAATCTGGTATCGTAAGAACATATTTCTGTTAATTTGTAGTTTCTGTTTAACTCACAAAGCTATAACTCACTAATACAACACTACTTAACCAACACACAAGATCTTAACTTTAAGGTATCTCTCTGGCTTCGCATTCAGGAGGACGCGGGTTCGAATCCTCGTCCGGGCATCCAGATTTGGATTTTTCATGGTTTAACCAAACCGCTCCAGGTGAATGCTTTAAAAGGACCATGGCCGAATTCCTTCCCGTTCCTTGCCCCCTGTCCTTTCCCGCCTCTAATGACCTTGACGTCGAAGAGGCGTAAATCTATAAACAAAAAAACTAAAATTAAACACATCATTACAGATACATCATTACACTGCTGGTATAGTGCTACCCTGTGTTCACATGGAACAAACGAAAGACAATGGACTATCCGCGTTCAACTGGAAATGGAATTTTCTCTTGGCGATTTTAAACGAACAGGTAAAAGATAAATGAAACTACATTTGCCCACGAATATTGTTGGTTTGTATTTGTTGAACTAAGAAAAAACATAAAAGTATTCGATGTTGAAAAAACATCGATGTTTTTAAGCGATGCATCGAAAAACATCGATTCAGGGTTCCGATGTTTTACATAGAATAAAAACATCGATGTACTTTCTAAGTGGACACCCCTAAATCAGATGTTGCCCCAACCCGGTTTATATATAAATATTGAGTAGTATCAGGTAATATTTGTTTTAGAGTAATAATATGATATTTCGAATCGCATAAAACATCGGCAAACTGTAGGAGTGAACCTAAGAAATTGATTTTATTCATTCACTGATACGGACAGGATAGTTAACCGCAAGAGAAATTCATCTTCACCGTTGTTATGTTCCGCTAATTCCTCACAGGTGTCACCACCTGTTAATGACAGTTACTTTAAATTGAAATAATTTAATTTAATCTTGAATAAATTTAGTAATCTTAACATTTATTTCTATTATTTTTGTCATTATTAGCCAGAGTTAGCTTTTTAATTGATTCGATGTGTTTATTTTAAAAAATCGATCCATCGGATAGAAAAATTCTTTGTTAAAACATCGAATCAATTCGATATATCGTATGGTAAACATGGAATGGTTACGATGCATCGATGTTTAGTGAACATCGATAGAGTGTTCCTTCGGCTCCGAAAGCCCATTGCGATATAAATGCTTATTATATACATCATTAATTATATAATATAAATTATTTATATAATATACATTAGTGTTATATTACAATAAAGTTTATTTTACATTACACTATCTAGTATTACATATTATAGAATATACAATAAATAATTTATATTATAATAAATAACTATATTATTATATATTATTCAGTTAACTAACTTAATATAAATTATTTTTATATAACAATGTTCTTTAATTGTTTATATTACAATAAAGTTTATATATATATAAACTTTATATATATATATATATATATTTTACTATATATATAGTAAAATAATTACATCACACCTTTCCATGATTGATAACTCAATGAGTATTGTGGGTTACTTCTAGAGCCACCTTTCTTACAATCGAGGTTGTTAGCCCCGGAGAAAAAAAAGGATTGATTTCTATGGACACATATTCCGAATGAATCCTAACAGACTAACAAAAAAAATCTTTGACTTCTTTTATAAAAAAAAAGACTAAGCCCAACTGGTTTAAGGAAGTGGAAAAGGATCTGAGAGAACTCCAGATTACCGAAGTGCTGTTAAAGAATGGTACAGCCAAGACCGTGACCAAAGACAAAAGTAAGAGGTTCCAAGTTGCGATAAACACCAGAAAACCGATTCAAATATCAGAAGAGGAAAGAAGGAAGAGATCAGATAGAATGAAGAAATACTGGGAGAAGAAGAAAACGCAAGCATCCAAGAAGTGATTGATCTGACGTACCCCAAAGATGGGTGATTCGGGAAAAAAAATAATAATAATTACTAATAAGTTATTAATATAAAATATTTTTTTAAACCTTACAAATAGGATTTTATACATCTTATAGATATATGTATATATATAAGTATTTATTATAATATAAATCTTTCTTGAGGTACTTTATATATTATAATATAATTATATAAAATAAATATGTTATTATACTTACCAGCAAGGAGTCAATGATGTTTCGTTGAATGGTTCGCACGCTGACACTTGTTGATGGCCTAGCATTGAAATCCGCAGCAGCAATTTGCGGAAGGTTTGCACTTCTGTCACGTTGAACGATTCTCTTCAGTCATCGTTTGTCCCGTTCTGGCAGGATCTTTTTCCGGCCGCAGAGATGTCGGAGATTTGATGTCTTGCCGGATTCCCGATATTCACGGTGCACTCGTGAAATGGTCGTACTGGGGAATCCCCACCTCATCGCTACCTCGGAGATGCTGTGTCCCATCTCTCGTGCGCCGACTATAACACCACGTTCAAACTCACTTAAATCGTGACAACCTGCCATTGTAGCAGCAGTAACCGATCCAATGCCTGCGCCAGACACCTGTTGTCTTATATAGGCGTTTCCGACCGCAGCGCCGTACTCTGAGTGTTTACATATCTCTGTATTTACATATCTCTGTGTTTGCATACGCATGCCTATAGCATTTTCTTTAGCTCTTCAGTGTATGATACAATTGTCTACTTATCCTTACTCTCTGACCTATTTTTTCCTTTAGCATCCTTCAGTTAACACGAGATGGTCTTTATCGAGAAAAAAAAAATAAAAAAATAACACATCTTAAGTACAGATCATTCACGTTTATCCGTCCTTCTCGACTGGTTAGGTTTGCAATCCTCCATCCCTTCCTATCCTGTGCTAACCTCTTCATCTCTACATACCCCTTACAACCCATGTCCTCAATTATCTGCTTCATATATTCTAATCTCTGTCTTCCTCTACAGTTCTCTTCCCTCCACTAACAAATTAACCAAATGTGACCCACCATCCTGTCAGACTCTTCCACAAACTTCTTTCCTCGCCCATCATTCCCAAAACGCGGCCATTTCATACTGTATCTACATCTACATCCATACTCTGCAAATCACAAACATTGTGGGTGGCAGAGGGTGCTAAGCACCAATCCTAAACCCGCCCATTCCAATCCCGAATAGTGCGAGGAAAGAAGGAATACATATAAGTATCAGTACGGCATCTTATTTCTCTAATCTTATCCCTCCGGTCATTGCGACCTAAATAGGTTGGCGGAAGAAGTATTTCATTGCACTCGAAATTTAAATTTTTTCGCATATTCTCCAATAAATTCAAACGTAAATGACGTCGTCTGTCTTCCAAACTATCCCATCCCAATCTATGTATCAATTCTGTGACGCTTTCATAAGGGCTGTAACAACAAGTCACGAATCTAGCGGCTCTCCTCTGTACCCTCTCCACTGAGTCAATCAGAACCTTGCGATATGCTAGCTCCACGTGCCGAAGGTCGCCGGTTCGAATCCGGCCGCGGGCATGGATGTTAAGTGTTGTGTGTCTGTGTGAATGTCCTGTGGTGTCCATACATAGAAAGATACGATGTACACTGGATGACTAATTGTTCACTGGAAGCTAAAATATGATCACATTGAGCTGGCTGAATGGCCTTAGCCGCCGAAAGCCATTAAAAAAAAGAAAAAAAAAAGAAAGAAAGAACCTTGCGATACGGATCGCAGACTCCACAACAGTAATCCAGATGAGGACGCACTAGTGTTTTATACGCTATCTCATTTGTATTAGCATTACAATTCCTCAAAATACGACCTATGAATCGTAATTTAGAATTAGCCTTGCCTGTCCCTTAATTTTCATCACATTTCAAATGCTTCGGTTTTATTTTTCTGTCTGGTATTCCTAAAGCTGCGCTTCATATTGTATTTACATTGATTGCAGGATTTTCGAGCTGAAAACCGTTTTATGGTATTTAATACTCTTATTGTACTTTCTTGGGAAGGTAACTTGCTTGGATCGTGCCCTTCACTGATGTGTAACATTTTAATTTTTAATGTTTAATTTTTACTTATGGCTTTACGCCACGTCGATGTCGAGGTCATTAGAGGCGAGATTGGACTGGACAAGGACCGGGAAGGAATTCGGCCATGGCCTTTTGAAGGAAGCATCCCGGCAATCGCCTGGAGTGATTTGGGGAAACCACGGAAAAACTGAATTGGATGCCCGGACGGGGATTCGAACCGCCGTCCTCTCGAATGCGAGGCCACCAAGCTCGGTATTAATTAATTTATTTATTACTGAGTTATTGGCAGCACTGTCATAACCGTGGCGCCGCAATTCGATAATTAATTAATTCTCGACGAGTCAAATTTTGATATTTCACTTAGCTCGATCAAAAATTAGTTATAGGTATCGTTCCTTCTGCCTTTGGCGACGTTTTTCTTGTGTCCAGGCCGCGTTTCAATCTAACCACAGCCCACAGCCACCAGGAAGGAAACAAAACACCCACTGGACACATACTACGTGTATTTCGTTTTAATTTTTCTGATACAGGATACAGTTCAACCTAACCCCCTCACTTTTGAGGCACGATATCTCGAGAACTAAGCGAGATACCGAAAAATTTTATTCTTCGCTTTCCATTTGGCTCGTTGAGTTATATAAGAATCCATCATCAAATTGGGGCGCCACGGGTAGGGAGCGTTCATAAACTACGTGACTCAGTTTTGGCCTCCTGTGAATCCCTCTCCCCGCCACGTAGCCTGACGTGGCTTTTGCCTCTCCCCTCCTCCGTGTGACAACGTAGCTGATTTCCCTATTGATGCCAGAAGACATTTTGTACTGTTTTCTCTTGTCAGACTATCGTAAATTACATTAAGGGGATAGTAGAGCCAAAAAAAAAAAAAAGTCTACAGTTTGCACCAACGTCAGGAGGGTATTTCGTCAAAAAAGTTAGGGTGCGACCTCTAAAAAAAAAAAAGAAAGTCTACAAAAGTCTCCAGGGCGATTTCTAGGAGGGTTCTCATGGACCAGATCTCACCAGGGGGGGGGGGAGGGGGGTCCGGCCAGATCTCACGAAACCTCACCAGGGAGGAGGGGGGGGGGGGTCCAGAAATCCGGAAAAACACCTCACGTAATTTGTGGATGACCCCTTATCTCAATAAATTTTTATATCATTCTAAGTTGTATAGTCCTTTTTTACTCGCTCTGTACAGTTCATTGGCACAAATGAGATGCAGTTATTTTCTAGCGCTTACAGTTTACTGTTGTGTAGACAGTATGTTAATTATGATACAGTCTGGAGCAGTTGTGTTGGTGGCGGAAACTACACTCCGGTGAATGCGATGTTGGACCGTACTGTCGGGCACACCTCTTCTTTACTCCGCTAGTTCCACATGGCCAGGTCTTATCCCCCGTCACGTGATTTAGTCTTCGAAAAATCGGCGTTTTTTGCATGTAGAACTTAAAGTTGGCTTCCCACGGCCCGTGCATTTGCCGGTCGCGTTGGTCCAGCTACCAACAGCCGGCTGTGTGAAAGGAGGCACCACTGCTGGCAGGCATGGCGCGCCTCTATCCGTCGCCCAGTCGGTAAACATCAAACGCCCGGGTAGCTGAAACGGCACTAGGCAACGTGGTGGGGTGGCCATCCTAGTGCGTGATGATCCGTACAACTCTGCTGCATGGCGCGGCCTACAATACAGTGCGTCCTGGGAATCCACCTTAAAAGCATTACCAAATCATTTCTCTGCTGCAGAAGCTTAGCGTCCGAAAACCCTAGTACATTCCATTTAGTCTTTCTGAAAGCACTGGCAAGACTGGTTTGCAATATTTGGGATAATTTCACTCGATTAAAACTGTACCATTACAATACATTCAGTTCTTCAATACTCTTTCTCATTTATACGTCACTATTACTAATTACAAGATATCTTCTCTTTTTTTGGCTGGTGCTATTCTGCTTTTGACAACGTTCTTGTATCGGTCATTCTTGGTTATTTTTCTTCCTAACTGATACAATTCTCTTTATTTCTCCTATTAAGTCTAACTCTGTCTTGCAGCGTATTTTAATGTTACATTGAGTGTGCCGCATAATCAAAAAGTGGTCTGTCAGACGTTTTGTATCCGATTTCCCAAAGAATCATCCCCTTATCACCCTCACTAACCTAATTGTTACATATGCCCCCTTCGATTTGTTTCCTTCAAGTCTTATCCTGTAATATCAGTCTCTGTCTCTAACTGTATCATTACATATGCCCCCTTCGATTTTATCCTTCAAGTCTTATCCTGTAATACCAGTCTCCGTCTCTAACTGTTCAATTTTTTCCCTTCAAGTCTTATCCTGTAATACCAGTCTCTGTCTCTAACTATATCATTATATATGCCCCCCTTCGATTTGTTTCCTTCAAGTCTTATCCTGTAATACCAGTCTCCGTCTCTAACTGTATCATTACATATGCCCCCTTCGATTTTTTCCCTTCAAGTCTTATCGTGTAATACAAGTCTCTGTCTCAAACTGTATCATTACGTATGCCCCCTTCGATTTGTTTCCTTCAAGTCTTATCGTGTAATACCAGTCTCCGTCTCTAACTGTATCATTACATATGCCCCCTTCGATTTTTTCCCTTCAAGTCTTATCGTGTAATACAAGTCTCTGTCTCAAACTGTATCATTATGTATGCCCCCTTCGATTTGTTTCCTTCAAGTCTTATCCTGTCATTGCAGTCTCTGTCTCTAACTGTATCGTTACATATACCATCTTCGATTTTTTCCTTCAAGTTTTATCCTGTCATTGCGTTCTCTGTCTCTAACCGTATCGTTACATATGCTCCTTTCGATTTTTTCCTTCAAGTCTTATCCTGTCATTCCTGTCTCTGTCTCTAACCGTATCGTTACATATGCCACCTTAGATTTTTTTTCCGTCAAGTCTTATCCTGTAATACCAGTCTCTGTTTCTAACCGTATCGTTACGAATGCCCCCTTCGAGTGTTTCCTTCCAGTCTTATCCTATTATTGCAGTCTCTCACACACACAGTCGAACACAGGTGTGTCTGCGATGCGTTGCGTGTGAATGTGTCTGGCTCTGCGCTCAGCTTCTTCATTCTAAAATCGAATCAAATTTTATTTCAGCTGCCGTTCGGCGTCAGCGCTGAGCTGAGAATTTCTAACAGCTGACTGAGTCTCCAGAGAACAAACACACAAACCACTCCCATCGAAGAAGGGGCAAAGGTAGTTTGAATTCGAAATCACAACTTTGAGAACAGACTCTCTGTGCTGTGAGTGAGGATATGACGCCGAACACCTGCTGACGTCACTGGGATGCGCAGAGGATGGCTCGAGATCGGGGCGCGCCACAACACCACTGAAACAACACCAACAACTAAACCGGCGACATGCCCGGCACACTGTTAAACGAGGACGCCATGATGGTCCCTGAAATGATGGTCTTCCAGCCACAGCAGCAACAGCCGCCTCCAGTCGGTGAGTAAGCAAAGTGGCCTGGCTCCATCAACCCCGGCACTACCCTGTATATACCATACAAGAAACAGTTCACCCTGTAAACTCACACTCGTTCTGTATAGATCTTCCTGAAACAGATTGTGAATAGTTCTCTATCGTCAGTCTTGATCACGGATTCGGCACTACCCTGTATAGTTAAACATTGAAATTGTTTCGGAGTCACCCTGTGTAGTCACAATAGTTCTGTATAGTTCTTCGTGCAAAAGGTTCTTAACTAATCTCTAATGTCAATCTCTTAGTCTTGAACTCGATTTCGCCGCTACCCTATATTGTGTTTCTCTGAAAGATTTTAGGCATCAGCCTGTATATTCTCGCTCGTTTTGTGTATTTCTTATTGCAATAGGTTGTGAACCGCTCTCTATCGTCAGATTTCTATTCTTGATCACGGATTCGGCACTACCCTGTATAGTCAAACATTGAAACGGGTTTGGAGTCACCCTGTATAATTGCGCTCGTTCTGTGCCGTTCTTCGTAAAACAGATTGTGAATAGATCGCTATTATCAGATTTCCATTCTTGATCACGCATTTGGCACTACCCTGTATAGTTAAACATTGAAACTGTTTCAGAGTCACCCTGTATAATCGCGCTCGTTCTGTACCGTTCTTCCTAAAACAGATTGTGAATAGATCTCTATTGTCAGATTTCCATTCTTGATCACTCATTTGGCACTACCCTGTATAGTTAAACATTGAAACTGTTTCAGAGTCACCCTGTATAATCGCGCTCGTTCTGTACCGTTCTTCCTAAAACAGATTCTGAATAGTTCTCTATTGTCAGATTTCTATTCTTGATCACAGATTCGGCACTACCCTGTATAGTTAAACATTGAAACTGTTTCGGAGTCACCCTGTATAGTCACGCTCGTTCTGTACAGTTCTTCGTGTAAAAGCTCGTTAACCAATCTCTATTGCCAATCTCTTGAACCCAATTTCGCCACTCCCCTATACAGTGCTTCTCTGAAAGATTTTAGGCATCAACCTGTATAGTATCGCTCGTTTTGTGTAATTCTTACTGCAGTAGGTTGTGAATTGGGTTACAAAACTTCGGTCAGACCATTGGTTGAATATAGTGGTGTAGTTTGTGACCCACATTTTGGATATTAAATACTGGAGTTGGAGGGCGTGCAAAGAACAGCAGCTAAATTGTTTGTGAAAGTAACTGGCTAATAGTAATAAAAGTAAGTAAAGAGCTGGATTGGGAGTTATTGGAAGACAGGAGGAGGGTGAAGAGAGTGCTGAGAATGTACAAGGCACATGTTGATGATGGGGGCTTGGAAGTGTATTGATCGAAGAGTTAGGAATAGTGCATGGAAGGCAAAAGATGACCATGACCACAAGTTGGCGCTAGATTTCATGCATAAGGGAGTCGTAAAATTTTCTGTTGTTGTTGGGGGTATCAGGAATTGGAACAAGTTACCAAGTGATGAAAAATTTACCAAAAACGCTGAACTAATTTAAAATTAAAATTCGTAAATCGCAAAAGTAGATGGTGGTGGAATTTAACATTCAGCACTTTTATAAGATAATGTAAAAAAAAAAAAATTAAAAAGGGGTGATGACTAAGGGGACTAAGGGGATTGTCACTGGAGCATGTGCTTCATGGCAATTATATTAATAATAATAATAAACTCGGGTAGGCGCGATAACAACTGAAATGGCGATTGCTTGTTTTAATCCACACGTGGCTTAGTTTTGTGACGCGTGGACCTCACGTGGTCTCCTTGTGTACGTTCGCGCTGCGGTTGTCATCTGTTGTTAGTTCCGGTATCTGCCGTCACGCCCCCGTGGCGCTGTAAGCGGTAAATGGTCGCCCCAGATATCCTATCGCGCGCAACAACAATTTATAACTTACTGAAAAGCAACGGACAATTATTTTGTCCACTGTCGGACATTAAATGCAATTCAATTTGAAGCATGTTCTAGGTCTGTGTCTATTTAAAATTTAGTCTGTTATGTAAATTATTTATTCAAAAATCACATTCCTTTATATTATTGCTATATCAACGTCGGCAGCGTTCATATTCTATAATAGTTAATTGATATATTTTCTGAAATATAGATAGCATTGAAATCGTAAGATACTATAAATTATGTGATTGGAAGAAAAGGGATTAATGACATCACAGTTTAGCTGGGATAAACATATTCATGTTGATTGTGTGTACAGGAAAGAAGGATGTTAGCCACACAATACTCTTTAGCAGAGCAATGCGTGAAACATAATCAAAATTCGGTCCAGTTTCTTGAATTTCATTACATGGTCCGGTGGTATTTTCCATACTCATCTATTTACCGTTTTTATTATTATTTTTACTATTACCTTATATACTATGGTTACAAATTCCCCCACCAGACTGATTTTGTCATTTACGAATTTTAATTTTTCACTCACCAAGTGTTTTTAGTAAAATATTCATCATTTCTCTTGGTATTTTATTCTAACCCATGACACCCTTACCCACGGAAGAAAATTTTCCCCCTCCATTGTGCCTGAGATCGAGTGCCAGCTTGTGGTCATGGTCATCTCTTCCCTTCTACCAACATCCATCCAGGCCTCATCGCCAATATACGCCTTATATACTCCCAGCACTCTCTTCACCCTCCAATGACTCCCAACCCAGCTCCTTTATCATATCAGTTACTGATTGTGTTCTGTGGTAATTTCTACTGCCTTATGACTGAAATCGAGTGTCAGCTTGTGGTCATGGTAATCCCTTCCTTTCACCTAATTCTTCTACCAATATCCATCCAGGCCTCATCGCCAATATACGCCTTATACACTCCCAGCACTCTCTTCACCCTCCAATGACTCCCAACCCAGCTCCTTTATCATATCAGTTACTGATTGTGTTCTGTGGTAATTTCTACTGCCTTATGCCTGAAATCGAGTGCCAGCTTGTGGTCATGGTCATCTCTTCCCTTCTCCTAATTCTTCTACCAATATACATCCAGGCCTCATCGCCAATATACGCCTTATACACTCCCAGCACTCTCTTCACCCTCCAATGACTCCCAACCCAGCTCCTTTATCATATCAGTTACTGATTGTGTTCTGTGGTAATTTCTACTGCCTTATGCCTGAAATCGAGTGCCAGCTTGTGGTCATGGTCATCTCTTCCCTTCTCCTAATTCTTCTACCAATATACATCCAGGCCTCATCGCCAATATACGCCTTATACACTCCCAGCACTCTCTTCACCCTCCAATGACTCCCAACCCAGCTCCTTTATCATATCAGTTACTGATTGTGTTCTGTGCTAATTTCTACTGCCTTATGACTGAAATCGAGTGTCAGCTTGTGGTCATGGTCATCTCTTCCCTTCTACCAACATCCATCCAGACCTCATCGCCAATATACGCCTTATATACTCCCAGCACTCTCTTCACCCTCCAATGACTCCCAACCCAGCTCCTTTATCATATCAGTTACTGATTGTGTTCTGTGGTAATTTCTACTGCCTTATGACTGAAATCGAGTGTCAGCTTGTGGTCATGGTCATCTCTTCCCTTCTACCAACATCCATCCAGGCCTCATCGCCAATATACGCCTTATATACTCCCAGCACTCTCTTCACCCTCCAATGACTCCCAACCCAGCTCCTTTATCATATCAGTTACTGATTGTGTTCTGTGGTAATTTCTACTGCCTTATGACTGAAATCGAGTGTCAGCTTGTGGTCATGGTAATCCCTTCCTTTCACCTAATTCTTCTACCAATATCCATCCAGGCCTCATCGCCAATATACGCCTTATACACTCCCAGCACTCTCTTCACCCTCCAATGACTCCCAACCCAGCTCCTTTATCATATCAGTTACTGATTGTGTTCTGTGGTAATTTCTACTGCCTTATGCCTGAAATCGAGTGCCAGCTTGTGGTCATGGTCATCTCTTCCCTTCTCCTAATTCTTCTACCAATATACATCCAGGCCTCATCGCCAATATACGCCTTATACACTCCCAGCACTCTCTTCACCCTCCAATGACTCCCAACCCAGCTCCTTTATCATATCAGTTACTGATTGTGTTCTGTGGTAATTTCTACTGCCTTATGCCTGAAATCGAGTGCCAGCTTGTGGTCATGGTCATCTCTTCCCTTCTCCTAATTCTTCTACCAATATACATCCAGGCCTCATCGCCAATATACGCCTTATACACTCCCAGCACTCTCTTCACCCTCCAATGACTCCCAACCCAGCTCCTTTATCATATCAGTTACTGATTGTGTTCTGTGCTAATTTCTACTGCCTTATGACTGAAATCGAGTGTCAGCTTGTGGTCATGGTAATCCCTTCCTTTCACCTAATTCTTCTACCAATATCCATCCAGGCCTCATCGCCAATATACGCCTTATACACTCCCAGCACTCTCTTCACCCTCCAATGACTCCCAACCCAGCTCCTTTATCATATCAGTTACTGATTGTGTTCTGTGGTAATTTCTACTGCCTTATGACTGAAATCGAGTGTCAGCTTGTGGTCATGGTAATCCCTTCCTTTCACCTAATTCTTCTACCAATATCCATCCAGGCCTCATCGCCAATATACGCCTTATACACTCCCAGCACTCTCTTCACCCTCCAAAGACTCCCAACCCAGCTCCTTTATCATATCAGTTACTGATTGTGTTCTGTGGTAATTTACACAGATAAATAAATCTAGCTTTCCTCCTTTGCACCCCCTCCAACTCCCATACTGCACCACCGTACTCAAGCAATGGTCTCACCAAAGTTCTGTAACCCAATTCTCTCACTTTTCTGGTATATCCCGTCATCACTCTCCAACAAGTGAAGAATTTTGAAACCTTTCCCTACCAGCTGTCCTTCCGTGTTTATTATAAAGATACTTTATTGCTCCAAAAATAAATTTTTCCACCGTATAATGAATGCCCTTCCAATCCGTGTTCCCTTTGGCATGTATCTTCCATTCGTTCCACGCAACTCATCTCTCAACCTGTTTACAGTCCTCTCTTATTTTTATTTTCTTTAATTCTATCATATCCATGTAAACCAATAACAATAAAATTGTGATCTAACATTCCCGAATTTTGTTGGACAGAGTGCAAAGGAGGGTAGCTAGATTTGGCTGTGAAAATTACCACAGAACGTTATAAGTAACTGATATGATAAAGGAGATGGGTTGGGAGTCATTGGAGGGTGAAGAGAGTGCTAGGAGTGTATAAGGCCTGGATGGATATTGGTAGAAGAATTAGGAGAAGGGAAGAGATGACCGTGACCACAAACTGGTACCTAGGCGGTTTAAGACAAATATTGTGTCACAATTGTCACCATCGCATATACTGCAAAAAAGAACAACAAAAAAGTGATAGAAAACGTACATTGCGACTGTTTCCTCATTGAACGTAGTATAGGAAGAATCTCCTATTTGATTAAATGTTGAACTACTTTGATACATTACAATTTCCTGATCTGATGTCGTTATAAAGCGTTATATACATATATGTGTGTGTGTGAACAGGGGCGTAGCTACTATGGGGCTAGGCGGTGCAGTGCACCGGGGACCCGTCCATCAGGGGGCCCCAACGACTATTCAGGGGCCCCCAAGCGCAACTCAGGGGCCCCTACCAGCAACACAAATGCAAAAAAAAGGGTCGCCCATCTGGCCTGAGGGCCGGATTAATTTTTTTTTTTAACGGGGCCCTTGTTGACCTAATTATGCTACTGTATATATATAAATAATTTGACCGCGGTTGAACAATGTGCAACGCACTTCGAACACACAAAACTGAAGTGAGTCTGTCATCTTTAGAATTTCAGTAAAAAAAATTATGCAGAACATTGTTGGATCTTAAAAATTAAGCTCAAGGAAAATGATGTATATCGTAGTGTAAATTTTCTCGGTAGTAACATTCTATTAATATCTGTCCCTATCCTGCAATTGGACTTTCGTGTTGCTACCAAACAAAATACTTTTTTTGCCATAAAAAATATTTTGTTTGGTTGCAAGATGGAAGACCAATAAGAAAAACAGTTATCGTAGCAATTAAGGAGGTAAGGTCAAATACGTTAACATCTGCTGTAATTATCGTTACCAATGCGATAGAGATGTTTTAATTCAGAATCTGTTGTTTTAGTGAAAGCCGGATTGTGTACTGCTTCGCAGTGCAGCGTTGAAATATTATATGCGACACGCGACATTGGATGCTGTCTGCAACCTTGATATCTCAGCCATTTTGCACGCCCTCCCGTCTTGGACGGTTGCACAACTGCAGCGCCAAAGTTGCTCGACGACGGAGACACTCCTGTCCCCCTCCCCATCGGCTATTATCTGCGACCGCCGCGATTGGCCGACGGGCGCCGGGCGAGGGTGGGGGGACAGGATACCGGTGGCGCCGCGTCGCGGCGGAGCCCCGGCGCAAATACTGTCATGGCGTTACGGAGAGCAGTAACGAGTGATGTGTAGTGCAGTTTTTCCTCTGGAGGATATTGACCGGATGCGTGTGCCACTGTGAATGTCGACTTGAAGACGTTGTTGAGGGATTCAGGGTGGCGCTGGCCGCTACGAGGCTGTGGCAACACCATCCTAGACGGATAGTTTCTTTTTATATAATAGTTACTCACTAATATACGTGTGTATGTATACACCCACGTATATCTGACTTGTGGGGGACATCTTTTGTGCGTGTGACGGAGTTGGCGCTGTTGTTGAACGGTCGTGTGGTCCGGCAGTGCGGCGGACTGATACAGGTGTAATGACCTCTGTGATCGCGTAGGCGTGTGCAGTCCTTTGTGCGCAGTATTGCGGTGTGATACTGCATGTGGGGTGTGGTTTGGTTGCTCCAGCGCATCTCGACCAGCTACGATCGATTCTGCTGACAAGATACGCAGGGATCTTATCTGTTCTTTCTCACTTCTATCTCATATTATTTTTCTCCTGTCGGTGTGTGCACTGCTTTCTGCATACATAGCGGAGAAGCTATTGGGCGCAGCGAGTTTTGTGCTAGGTCTGGTCGAAACGGGGGCAGACAGCGATTATCGATCCTGATGCTGCGGACGTCGCCTCGCTACAAACACTGCGGCTTCAATGCTCGCACCACGACTTGAAAACTCGCTATGACGAGTGTGTTGCAAATGGCGACAGTGTTCTAAGACGGACAGTTCTCGCGCCGGCTAGTGCGAGAAGTAATGATGTTACTTTCGCGGCGGCATCCCCGCTTCAGTGATAAACTTTTTATATGACGGAATTTATTTAGGAGATAAAATTTAAATCAATTGTAATGGTAGCACCCTCACAACGGCTGTAAGCATTTTTTCGTTGTTAACTTTTTTACTCGTAGATAATTTCTCTCACCTTTTTTTTTACGAATATAACAGCGTTGTGACAATCCGGTACTGCTAACGTTCCTATTTCTGGGGGAATACCGCGAGTAAGTTTGGAATTGATTCGGGAGAGGTGCGGAGGATCTGTTGCGATGCTCAGAGGGCGATGGTGATTCGCTTCGCCGGCCGCAGCGACGCACCAGGGATGCACTGCTTCTCGCCCCAGCAGGGGCCGCCCCACCACCCCCACCAGCCGCCCCCGCCGCAGCAGCAGCCGCCCCCTCAGCCACCGCCGGTCGCCGCACTCGGCCAGTTCCGGCTCATTTCGGCGGGCTCCGGAAGTAAGTACACAGCTCGCGCGCCGCCCGTCATGTTCTCTGACGTCATTGTGTCCACGGGGCTGGGTCACTTTCTTCCACCTATCAAAAAACTGCACTAACCTCCCACAGAATGTGGGTTAATGGCGTTTCTTTTTCCATGTTCCCCACTCATATTTTGCCACAAATTAAATTATAAATTCCCGGAAGGCTTAAGCGTAATCACTGGGATTCTTAAAGGAATTGTCCTTTTGGTCTGAAAATTGATAAACACGTTCGATAGATTATGTTGTTTAATGTGTATTGCTCTTAGAGCTGTAAAATATATACATACCTCACAAACTTCACTCGGAAAGTGCCATAACGTTAGGGGGCATCCATAAATTATTATTATTATTGCAGCTATATCGGTCCTTTTTTCAGGATGTAGCCTCTTTAAGCCTGATGAGCTATATATTACGTAAGGTGAAAAGGGGGGGGGTCGGCGAAATCTCGCCAGATCTCACCAAGGGGGGGGGGGGTCAACGGAAATCTCATGTGAGATTTTTTAAAATTGGGCAGGACTGTAGAGCTAAAAAAAATTGACGCGAAAGTTGATTTTAGGGGGTATTTGGCTGAAAAGTGTGGGTGAGACCTGAGACCTAAAAAAAAAAAGGTCTCAAAAAGTTGCAAAGACGATCTGTAGGGGGGGGGGGGCCTCACGGGACCAGATCTCACCACAGGGAGGGGGGTCGGGCCAGATCTCACCAGAGGGGGGGGGAGTCCGAATATCCGGAAAAACACCTCACGTAATTTATGGATTTCCCCTTATACCGCTAGCGATTGGGAGAAGCCTTAAGGCGCGTTCCCACGATCCCTTGTAACGAAGGCGAGACGGGACGGGACCTCATTAGCCGAAGTGTAGGGACGACCGCGGGCCGCAGGTTAGTCCTAGCTTACCTCGCCGCCACCTCCGCACCACGTTGCCTAGTGTCGTTTGGCACAGAGCACTTTACAGCAACAGAAGGGGTGCGAATCGATGGCAACAGCGCACCGCTACACACGCCTGTGATGTTTACCGACTCAGAGTGGGTAGCTGCGTCTCGTCTCCGCTAGCAGAGGCGGCCCTGTTCCCATGGCGTGTGGTTGAGTATTCGTCCCGTCTCGCCTTCGTTACAAGGGATCGTGGGAATGCGCCTTTAGGGGGCGTTCCTAAATTACGTTAGGTGAAATAAGGGGGGGGGGGGGAGTCTACGGAAATCTCACGTGAGGTTTTGGAAAAATTGTCGGACAGTAGAGCTAAAAATAAAAGGTCTAAAAATGACGCGAAAGGAGTTTTCTTGTTGAAAGGTGGGTGTGTTACCGGTTTTTGAAACGTTGAGACCAAGAAAAAAATAAAGGCTTGCGAGGCCGATTTCTAAGGGGGAGGGGGGGTCACGGACCAGATTTCACCAGAAAGGGGGGGGGGGATCGGATCGGATCTCACGTAGTCTCACCAGTTGGGGGGGGGCGGAAAAAGACCTCACTTAATTTATGGATTCCCCCTTATAAGTAAGTATAATGATCATCCATACGTTCTCTCAACGATATTATTTGAGAATATGTTACTATAACAGCCATCAAAAACATAAATATGTAATAAAACCATCAGCGCCGCTTGAGGATAGGTTGAAATGTAGCCTGGACCAGAATGGACATAATTACACGCTTCTTGTTTTAGCTTAATGGACTTGAAATTTTTATTACAAAGTTGTTTTGATTTTCACCGTTGTTGCACATAATATTACTATCGCTGGATGTCGCATATGATAACAAATGAAGTCCTCTCATCGCTTAGTGTGTAACGTTACGGCAGATTTTTTTGTGTTAAGTTTGTGCATTATACACACTGTTGATGGGTGTAATAGAAACATATTTTTAAATAATATAGTTGAAGGAACGTTTACGTTATCATTATATGCCTACTCCCGATCGCTCGCCGCTTAATGTTACAGCACTTTTTGAGTGAAGTTTGTGAGGTATGTATATATTTTACAGCTTTAAGAGTAACATATATTAAACGGCATCACCCAACGAACGTGTGCAACAGTTTACAGACCAAAACGACAGTTTCTTTGAGTCCCAGCGCTGCCAATCGAACCAACTTATTTTTTACCGTTGGGTCCTTGAAATTGAACAAAATCAAATCTTAGTATGCAGCACTATCATAACCGAGGCGCGTCAATTTGATGATGAATTCTTATGTAACACGAAACAAATCGAAAGTAAGGAATTTTTTTTTGATATTTCGCTTAGTTCTCGAGGTATTTTATGTTAAAAATCAGTTATGGGTTTAGACGTTTTTCTTCTGGTCCAGACCCTATTTCATCCTAAACACAGCCGCTAGGAAGAAGACAAATAAACCACCTATTATGCATGTCCAGAGTTATAGTTCGTCGTGGATTTGGCGATTTTTTTTTCTGGTCCAGGCCGCATCCCAACCTAACCGCCTTAGTTTGGAGATACAATATCTCGAGAACTATGAGACATATCAAAAAATGTGATTCTTTGCTTTCGATTTGTCTCGAATTTTGATCTTCTGAGCCAGGCCGCATTTCGACCTAACCATCTCACTTTTGAGGCCTTATATCTCTAGAACTAAGCGATATAAATATTCACTTTCGATTTGTCTCGTCGAGTTACACAAGAAGAATCTATCATCAATTTGCGGACGTCACGGTTATCCTAGAAACCCCTTACAAACCAACAAACAAAAAAAACTGTTGATGTGGTCAGTAACAAACGCAGTTATTAATTTTTTTACTTAACTTGAATATGAATGAAACTAATTTGTTTGTATTGATTGTTCAAATCTCATGAGATCAGTCTAGTCGCAAGGGAAAAATATATACTTTGGCGTTAAAAATTGAATTCGAAAAAGGATATATGCAGATATGTAAGAAGTTATATCATATATACATATTCACATACGTGTATATATATTTATATATATCACACACCTTTCCAAATCACCGTTATTATGCTACATACTTTATAATTTCAATTGTGTTTTAAAAAGGTAGTAAAACGTACCTTACTTTCAAATTCTTATTTCTGTATCCAATTATGGAAGGCAATCTGTTATACAAACAGGATACGTAAGATAACCATATTTAAAAAAATTTGCATTCTCCTATACAATTTGGCAGCTCTGCATATAACTCGACGAGAAATATCTAAAGTTAACAGTATTTTTTTTTTCGATATCTCTCTTAGTTCTCAAGATATCGATGGTCAAACAGTTATTAATATAGTCCCATGTGCGTTTGGTGGTCCATACCGTATTTCAGTCTATCCACAACCGTTAGGAAGAAAAAGAAAGAAAG
The DNA here is from genome assembly GCA_031002005.1 of Vandiemenella viatica. Taxonomy (NCBI): domain Eukaryota; kingdom Metazoa; phylum Arthropoda; class Insecta; order Orthoptera; family Morabidae; genus Vandiemenella; species Vandiemenella viatica. The sequence continues at coordinate 7,656,531 of JARYHS010001113.1, read as the reverse complement.
GGGGATAAAAACACCCATTGTGCATTTTCTTCGCGTAGTTCCCTGTGTGTGTCCTTTTTTTGCCGCATTTCAACCCAACCGAAAACTAGGCAAGATATGGAAAAAAAATTATTCTTTGCTTTCGATTTGTCGAGTTGCACAAGAATCCATAAGCAAATATGGCTTAAGCGAGATTTTTCTTCTGGTCCAGTCGGCATTTCAACCTAATAACCTCACTTTTCAGACGTTATATCTAGAGAACTAAGCAAAATATATCATCATAAAATCGCGGCGCCATGTTTATCGTAAAATTGGCTCCGAAGCAATGAGGGAGATTCAAGAAGTAATTGTTCTTTTGGTCCGAAAATCTGAATATGTGGGTGACGGTAAATCATTCACGCGGTAAGAAGGAATTGTGCTATTCATTTAAAATTTGACACGGGGCATGCCTTTCGAGAAAAAGTTTACATGAAAGCAAAATGAAACGTACGCACTTTGACAGTAAATTTGGCAGCCGCTGAAAAATTCTAGAATCTTTCAGCGGCGGCCAAATTTATTGTCAAAATGTGTAGGTACATTAGATGTGATGAAAATTAATACAAATCTATTCAAATGTTCGTTAATTCCTCCGTTGTAATGCGTTCTTGGCGCTACAGCTTGTTTTAGCTGTAAAAAGTCACATGAAATTTATGACCGGCACACCTTTCGGCATTGCGTCGTGCCATGCATCCCTGTTGTATCGACACACAGAATTACTTGTTTCCGTTATGTACGAATACGGCATTTCAAGACGGATGTCGCAGAAGTTGATTTAAAAAAAGGCCTGATGATTTTTCTCTCTCCTGCTACAGGCATCATTTCGACCTAACTACAATCCCTAGGAGGAGAAAGAGGGGGGGGGACATCAACGACAATAGGTATTTTTGCAGTGTTGGCAACTATTCCCAATATTCACACATTTCGGCATTTTTAATTTAATTTATGGTGACTCCTCTGTAAAATGTGAGTAAGGAATGTGAAGAAGACATCGTATTAAAGCAGTTGATCGAAATTTAAAGAGTTTATTGCCATTTCTTGATAGGTGGTGAAAGTGGCGCAGAACCGATATATCTCTGACTTGCGTTTTTCTGCGTTTAAATATAATCTCAGTGACAAATCAGTGAAACCTCTGTCTTCATTTCTCGAATGTTTTTCTCTTTGCGTCAGTCGCGGCATTCTAGGTAAGACTGAATTATGCGATACTGCCAGAACTAGTTTCTTCCACGCCACTGCTCCCATCATGCAGTGATTCTAACATATTAGATAACGCATTAGATAGAAAGGCACTGAAATCGACAGTGCGTTTTTCATAACCAAATTGTTAGTTTAAATGTTATGGTCCAGGTATCATATTATTGTATACACTTCTTGATTTCATATAACATTTTTTTCGCGTGTTATCAGATCTTTTTCTACTTGACATGAAAATTAGTCCTTAGACAAGCTGCCCGTTTTTCATATTTACTACGTCAGCCTGTAAGATTTTTCTTTAGTCGTAATAGATCTAAATTTTTATTGGGGATTTTGAATATTTCTTACTTTTTTTTTTAAAGACGCAGGACGCGTATGTGTTTTTTACAGTAACGGAGATATTTATTAAAATTCAAACGTGTCAATAACTTCCAGTCCGGATGACATCTGTAACACTACACATGTTAAATGCGTTTAAAATAATTTGCGTTAAATTTACTTCACTGCTAATTTTTTAACTGTCAAATATGTTTTCGTCTTTTAAATCGCGATTAAGTAATTGTACCGCAAAAGTTATTGCGAATGTTTCATGTTTACGAACATTATTTAGTTTTATTGCTGCATGAATCATTTGTTCTTTCGAGATCTTAAATTGCAAAGATCTTGGTTACAGTTTGACCTTCACCAACAGCGAAATAACTTCACTAACCTAATTTTGAGCAGAACAAAGCCATCGTGACATATGACTACCTGAAATCATTTAGAATGTCGATTAATTCCTTCGTCGTAGTGCGTTTCCGCGATACGCCGTTTTAAAAGCCGAATTCAGCAAAATCACTTTCTTCCAGACTGTTTTCTAAAGGCGGTTACAGAAGACCAAACTTCGGTCCCAATCTGCAGGGGCAATCCGGCTGGGGCCCTGTATATTGCCACGTTAGTAGGCAAATTGGGTATAGTACTCCCGATATCGGGAGATTGGCAGGGCCCGACAAACAATTTACAGATTGTCCCTTCAGCCTGGGGGCAAATTGAGACGTGCTTAGGCCAGCGGTTCCCAACCTTTATTGGTACACGACCCACTTTTAAGTAAAAAGAAAATTTCGGGACCCACCCACTATGAGAGTCTATCTAATATCAGAATGAGAACTGTTCTATGACCTCGATACGCTATCGACTATCCTATCCTACGAAAAGGCAAAGGATATACTATAAACAAAAACAAGAACTGCTAATACATAAAACAACAAACATATCATAGACCGGAAGGCAACTGCACAGACCATCACCTCATCAAGTTGACTGCTGAAATTCCACGATTAGAAGTAACTCGAGAAGCATACTAAAATGCAACTGGTCTTCCAAGTCGCTTTTTAGTGAAAACCACCTGCAGACCCGATTTTAGTGGTTGATTAGTAGGTTTATCATTGTGTTTTATTTCACCCAAATGTATGACAATATGGAAGACTGGGAGCCGGAAAAAACAATGGTAAACTTACCAGTCAACCACTGAAATGGGATTTGTAGGTGTAGATATGACTTGGCATATCAGTCGCATTTTCCTGCTTTGCTAGTAACAAGGATAATTTGGAAGATCCTATGGTATTTTTCGATTGTGGGACAAACACAACAAAAACTACATTAATCGCAAAATGAGGACGAAGGATTTCAAGTTTTGCCCGAAATTTACAAGGAATTGGACCAAGAAGTAACACTTGCAGTCTTTTTTTCTTCCTTAATGTAGTGTTTTAGACATTTGCAGATAGCCCAACATGTTTCAGAAATGATGTCTTGAAAGCATTTGTGGTGAAATCTGCGAACTAAATTTCACAACTTCATGTCTGTCTACTTGCCAAAAATTGCAAAGTAACGACTAATCATTCTCCGGCGTTTATTCCTTTCAATAGGGTATTACATATATATAAGGGGTCACTGTAAAACTTTCAAAATCTACTCACAGAAAATTTTTAAAATCTTCTGGGTCTAGGCTTCTCAAAAATGTTCACGTAAGATAATTTTTTCTTAATGAAGTCCATTTATTTGTTGTACAGGTTATTGTTAAAATGTGTACTTTTTGTTGCTTTGAGATAAAAGGAGCCATTGTTTAAGCAGCCATGCGATCACAATGTAAACTAAAATTGGGAATGAAATTGTTGTGTGTTGAGTAAAGCCTTATATGATTGCCCTTGCAGATTGGGACAGAAATCTACTCGAGTGTTGCCGCCATTAACACGTGACAGTCACGTGGTAACCTACTATCGATATGTAGCTGGCGAGATATATCGATGAGTTCATTAAAAATGTAATATCTATTTTAAAAAATATGTGCGAAGCTTATTCTGACTACAGTTTGTTAAACGTTTTACTAAATTGTCTTTCAAAACAAACGAAAAGGAAAATCTGTCAAATTATTTCGGGGCCGGCCTCGGTAGCGTGGGGGCTAGAGTGCTAGCTCCACGTGCCGAAGGTCGCCGGTTCGAATCCGGCCGCGGGCATGGATGTTAAGTGTTGTGTGTCTGTATGTGTGTCCTGTCCGTCCTGTGGCGTCCGCACTTTGAATATATAAACACTGGATTTAACTGATTCACTGGAAGCTTTAATATAACACATTGAGCTGGCTGTATGGCCTCAGCTGCCAAAAGCCATTAAAAAAAAAAAAATAAAAAAAAATATTTCGGGTGGTGGGAAATTAACTCTCGATTAAATGTTACATATGATGTTTTGTCGAGAAAAAAAAAAACCTGTTATAATATTTCTGATATTCTTTTCAACGGCGACTCGTATTAACAGTAATAATTGGATATTGGCTGTTCTATAACAGTCATTTGACAGCTCGACTTGTATGTCTCTCACATTGTTGCCAGAATTCGCGTGTTATGCTTTAGTAATTATTAATTTTATTTTGTCTGCGGAACTCGTGGCTCAATTAAGGAGGGGGGGGGGCGGTAGAAAATAGGAATGTAACGGAACACCGCATCCGCAAGTGCGGAACTTTTGCATGAAATCCTACTTCCGCATGCGCAATTTTTTTAATGCGGATGTATAGCGGAAGTTTTTTTTACGTTGTAATATATATTATTCTTTTCTCTTTATACCAGATTCTGCCCATCGTCGCTTAGCTAACGACAATGTTGTTGCTATCTTTCTTGCGACAATGAACTGAACGTTGTTATTACCTGAGCGACGAATTTACTAGTCTGAACTTGCGTGTAAAGTAAAGCGGTCTATTCACGGTCCAACTTAACGGACATCCGCGTAGAACTACAATAATGCGCCAACCATTCTTGCTACTAGAAGGAGTCCAACAAAATGTCCCAAGCAGTCCTTTCCACTCGCGGCACACCATGTGCCCTTATCGCACACTCGCAGGATGTTTCCTCCAATCACGATCCAACGCCATAGCTTGTTGGACGTCAAGGACCCGTGTTGGTTGTCTGGGAGACCAACAACATCCAACACGTCCTGCATGTAGTCCTGTAACGCCTTGCACGTCCCATCAAGAGTCCTTTATCAGAAAATCGGATCATCGTAGGTCCTACAAGTTGTACTGCGAATGTGCCGCTAGAGCGATGGGAAGGCGGGTGGCGGGCACGGAGATGTGCGCTGGCGTGGCCTTGAATTAGTCGAACTGCGAACTCCGCAAAGTTCATATGATTTTAGACGCGTGAGTAGTTATGTAAATAATTTAATTACCTTGTGAAATCATTACACGTGTTTTCTTGTTGAAAGATGAGGCAAAAAATAAATCAATGTGGCAGTATTATATGGAAATAGACTTTTATTATGAAAAAGTGTAGAATTCGGGATAAAAAATAACTTTTTTGATTTTAAGTTTATTTTTGAGAAAATATTAAAATCTAAATAGTTATAAATCTATTTTACACGTTCGCATCCGCTTCCGCGTATGTCAAGCACTGAACATCTGCAAAGATGACTTCCTTTACAAACCTAGTAGAAAGCTACGCTGGGCAACGTGGGGGACACCGAGAGTGGCGGTGTAACGGTTAGCGTTCTGGCCTTGCATTCGCGAGAACGGTGGTTCGAATCCCCGTCCGGGCATCCAGATTTGGGTTTTCCATGGTTTCCCAAATCACTCCAGGCAAATGCCGGGATGTTTCCTTCAGAAGGCCATGGCCGAATTCCTTCCCATTCCTTGCCCCTCATCCTTTCCCGTCTCTAAAAACGTTGCTGTTAAGAGACGTTAAGCAGTTTTAAAAAAAATGAAAAAAAGTGTTTTTAGTAACTCCTCAAGAAGAAAGCGATCCCTGACTGTACCCGAGAAACAGGTTTATCCCAATAACTGATCGTTTGCAACAGTGGCTTGTATCAAAATTTGATTCAGAATATTTTCGCTTATAGAAAAGCACATAACGCCAATAGCAGTTATGTTCATCATATATATGCAGTAATTTTAACGATAGTCTGGAAAGAGAAAACAGTGCAAACAGTCTGCTGGGATTGGTAGGGGAGGGGGGGGGGAAGCTGCGAGCCTCAGGGTGAGTGGAGGGGGAGGGGTTGTCGCGGCACACGCCACGTCAGGCTATGTGGGGGAGGGGGTGGATATGGGGTTCAAGCGATACCAAAATGGACCCACGTTTACGTTAGTGGATTTCCCCACTTTTCTCAGGTATCGTCGCTAGAATGACTCCGAATGCTCCAATCAGAATATTTTGGCTCGTCAGTTTACAGAGCATATTTTGCCAAGCCAATATCTATCCCAGAACGTTTCGACTCTTCTACCCATTCGGCTATATGATGGGGTTCGTTCCAACGGCCTCTCTGAAGCTGACAGTATAGATGTAAAGGTGCACACTTTTTATCTCTCCTTTTCTCGTAATCGAAGGCGCAACACGACGAATGTATACGTGATTTGTGGTCAGGAGGCTAGCGGGTATTATTTCGGTTTGTCAAGTTGGCAAGGCGACAAAGACCCGGAAGTACCTCGCGCGTGGCCTTGAACAACTTCACAGCTGCTATCGCACACCGCGTCGGCTACTTAATACTTCCCTCTTAGCTCCCACAGCATCAGAATAAATTACCAAGAGAAATGACGAATAGTTTACCAAAAACGCTGAAACAATTTAAAGTTGCAGTTAGCGGAGGGAAAAGGAAAGGGAAAATGTGTGTGTAGGGAAATTGCCACCAGGGTAAGGGGACATCCATAAATTACGTGAGATGTTTTTCCGGATTTCCGGACCTCCCCCTCTGGTGAGATCTCGTCCTTGAGAAACACCCCCCCCCCCTAGTAATCGCCCTCTAAACTTTCGGAATTTTTTTAGGTCTCTCCCTTCAAATTCCGGTCACAACCCCACTTTTAGACGAAATACCCCCTGAAATCGACATTTGCGCTATTTGTAGACTTTTTTTTTTTACCTTCACAATCCAAATTTTTTTCCCAAAACCTCACGTGAGATTTCCGGACCCCCCCCCCCCCTCTGGTGAGATCTCGTCCGTGAGAAAAAACCCCCTCCCTAGTAATCGACCTCTAAACTTCTGGGTTTTTTTTTTTTTTTTTTTTTTTTTTTTTTTTTTTTTTTTTTTTTTTTTTAGGTCTCACCCTTCAAATTCCGGTCAAAACCGAACTTTTAGACGAAATACCCCCCTGAAATCGACATTCCCGCTATTTGTAGACTGTTTTTTTTTTTTTAGCTTCACAGTCCAAAATTTTTTTCCCAAAACCTCACGTGAGATTTCCGTAGACCCCCTCCCCCCCCCTATTTCACCTCACGTAATTTATGGATGCCCCTAAGCGCTCCATCGAAATTAAATAAAATTGTTTTTTACACAGCAAGACACTCTGATTTGAATATTATACTTCTCTTTCGCAATGAACAGACTTTTTATTTATTTATTATTTATTGACATTCGGTTATGTAAAGGAAGCAATTCTGTCTTTAAGATTAATACTTGAAGGGCGGATCAAGAAAAAGATACTTTTATGGCATTTGGTGACTTAGGAAAAGCTTTTGATAATGTTAGGTGGGACAAGATGTTCAAAATTTTAAAGAAGTCAGGTCTAAAGTATCGAGATAGAAGAATACTCTATAAACTATATAAGAATCAAGTGGCTATAATAAAAGTAGAGAATCATGAGAGACATGCATCAGTTAAAAAGGGTGTGAGACAAGGTTGTAGTCTATCCCCGTTAATATTGAACTTGTATGTAGAAGAAGCAATGAAGAAAGTCAAAGAAAAATTTCCATGTGGCATAAGTTTTCAGGGAGAAAAAATCAGTATACTACGATTTGCTGATGACATTGTCTTATTAGCAGAGAGGGCTGAGGATATTGAGAAGTTACTGAATGGCATGAACAAAATACTGAAGGAAGATTTTGGACTGATTATAAATCAAAGCAAGATAAAAGTGATGAAATGTAGCAGAAATGATACCAATACTACTAGATTAAATATTAAAATAGGATCGGATGCAAAAGGAGAAGTAAGTGAATTCTGTTACTTGGGAAGTAAAATTACAACCGATGGCCGAAGCAGGAATGATGTTAAAAGCAGAATAGCACTAGCAAAAAGAGCCTTCATGAAAAAGAGAAACCTTTTAGTTTCAAATATTGATCTAGGAATTAGAAATAACTTTTTAAAACTCTTTGTGTGAAGCACAGCATTTTATGGTAGCGAAACATGGACTTTATGAATACCGGAAATAAAGAAAATTGAAGCATTTGAAATGTGGTGCTACAGAAGAATGCTGAAAATTAAGTGGACAGACAAAGTAAGAAATGAACGAGTTTTGGAAATGATGGGTGAGAAAAGAAGTTTGTGGAAGAATCTTATGGAAAGAAGAGACAGGCTGGTAGGTCATATTTTGAGACATCCTGGATTGGTTAATTTGTTACTGGAGGGAACAGTCGAAGGTAAGAACTGTAGAGGAAGACAGAGATTAGAATATATGAAACAGATTATTGAGGACGTGGGCTGTAAGGAGTATGTGGAAATGAAGAGGTTAGCAAAAGATTGGAAAGGATGGAGGATTGCATTAAACCAGTCGAAAGACTGACGACAGCAAAAAAAGAAAAAGAAAAAAAGAAACATACAGCCATCACTTTTAACATGATTCATTAGGGAGCGTGCATAAACCACGTAGCTCCATTTTGGCCTCCTGTGATACGCCCCCCCCCCCCCCATGTAGCACATAGCTTTTTACCCTATTGATTCCAGAAAACATGTTCTACTGTTTTCTCTTGTCAGACGATTGTAAATTGCACAAGGTGATAATTAACTGAGGGAAATAAATATTCACATGCTGTTGTGAGTTCTGTTCCTCATTTTAACTGTGAAAAATGTTACGAAAGGAAAGCTACGTGGCCTGGCTTTGAACCCCCCCCCCCTCCCCCCACGTAGCTCAGCGTAGCCTTCCAGCCAACCCCCCCCCCCCCCCTGGGCCGCGCCAAGTAGTTTGTGCACGCTCCCTTATGGTTAGCTAATAACATGTTTGATTATACTCATTACAATCTTGCATCTGTTAATTATCGTTATACTTATGCTACTTACAATTATATTGATTACAATTTTAAATAGAACTTATCTAATCGTAATTAAAATCTTTCAGGTATAAAGCCGAATCGCTGTAGCAATTGCTACAATTCGTTTTATGTTTATTGAAATCATTTTGCGGGTATACGTGACACAATAACGACATTGGTATTCGTGAGTCTAAATTCTTATTTTCTTTTGTTAACGTTCGATTATGTAACCATACAGCCATGAATTGTAAGATAATTCATTATGATTAGTTATTTACAGTGTTGATTATACTATTTACAATCTTACTTGTGCTAATAATCGTTGTACTTAGGCTATTTACAGTTTTGATTATAGTGATAACGATTTTAAGCCATACTTATCTACTCGTAGTCACAATCTTTCAGGTATGAAAGAGAATCGTTGTAGTAATTAATACAATTCATTGTATGCCTATTGACATTTTTGTTTATCGTTGGTGAGGTCTTAGATTTCTATATCTCCATTTTTTAGTAATCTCATAAGGCTGTTGTATACTGCTTTGTCGTCACTAGCTAGGAGTAGGATTAGGTTGGTAGGGAGAGCGATTCCTATGTTGACTAATTCCTTCATCATGGTTTCCTGGGAACACAGTCTTGGCTGCGAATTTGCAAAGGGGAATTTCGGAACCCCCCCCCCCACCCTCTGGTGAGACTTCGCGAGATCTTGAACCCCCCCCCCCCTTTCCCTACTAATCGACCTCGCTACTTTTTGAGACTTTTGTTTTAGGTCTCATGCTTCCAAGGTCAGTTATACTCCCCTAAGGTCGGTTTTGGACCAAAAAACCCACTTAAAGTCGACTTTCGCGTCATTTGTAGACTTTTTTTTAGCTCTACCATGCTACAAGAATTTAAAAACCTCAAGTGAGATTTCCGTTGACTTCCCCTCCCCCCTTTCCTCTATGGTGAGGTTTCGTGAGATTTCGCCGGATTTCCCCCCCCCCCCCTCCTGAGGAGGATGATATCTGTATTATTATAAATCTGTTAACGGGATTTGTGCGTGTATTCCTTTGTCCAGGCATCACGTAAAAACTACAGAACCAATTTACGTGGAGTTTGAAAGATTATGTACTAGCTTAAAATTTACGATATATCTTTTCACAATACGTCACCAGGGAAATGATAATTCGTTCATACCGAGAACAGACATGCACCAGAGACCACTCAGCATCACAGATGAACACTCCTTCACTAGATACTAACCAAAGATTACACTTCATCACAGAGAACACACCTTCACGAGATACCCACCAAAGATCACACTCCATAACATATGAACATTCCTCGAGATGCCCCACCAAAGATCACACTGTATAACAGATGAACACACCTTTACGAGATACCCACCAAAGATCACACTGCATCACTGATGAATGTTTCTTCACGAGGAACCCACCAAAGATCGCATTGCATAACACATGAACACTCCTTCACGAGGTACCAACCAAAGATCACGCTACAGTAAAAATAAACATTTCACCCTTTGAATTGCGTTAATATTGTTTTTTTTGCTATGTAACTATGGTTTTTTTTATCTCTTAAATTTAGTCCGTTAGATTTAATACATCAAAGATTAACACCCAAATAAGCGTAACGAAATTTTAGAATTTATTTTAAACGTTTGTGTTTTTTACTATAAGAAAAACAAAAGGCATACGTTTTGTATGGGGGATTACACATACAATAATTTCTGCAATAACCTTAAATATTTCCAGGATCAAACGAAGCCTACGTACTTCCTACTAAATCAGCAACCCGCTAGTGAAATCCCATCAAAATCGGTTCAAACACTAAATGCATTGCATATAAATTATTTATATTTGTTAATAACTGAAAAAGTTTAAAAATTTGAGGTATACTAGAACCTTATAGTTCATTCAAGCACATTCCAGAAGATTCCAAAGACTTCTTAGAACACGCTGGTCGTAATATGAAAATGCCCTAGGTCTACAACTTTCAACCACCATATGTTCCACACCCCCATAGCTACCGACATGCAACCACCATAGTGCACGATGGGAGACTCGATGCTACTACCACACACAAACACCTGTGGTCTGCGCTTGGTAGTCATGGCTGCAAAACGAAATATAGGGACACACACAAACACATATATCTATATTTGTAAAACGCAAATTTTGGTCATCTGTCACGGCATGACGTCACTTCGCTTATTTCCTTCGTAGTCGAACTTAGGACCAGAGATGTTGTTCTAGGTAATGCACAATATTTAATAAAACTTCTAAACATCCACGAATAAATAAATTGTCAGAACACTGAAAGCAAAGTATGTATTGCGTTTAAATTGACATGTAAATCCATTAGATGCTTATATTTACATAATATTCGTTTGATATATAGAAGTATTCCTCAAATTCTTTGTCCATAGATATGTAAGATAAAAGCTTTAATTTTCGAGCATCAATGTTTGCGAAAGTTTTGGTTAGATTGTTATTTAGCACGGGTCAGAATTACAACTGGCATTTGATGTTACAGTGGAGGGCATGAATAATTTAGTTTTTTTTGTTTTTCAAAATGATTTAAACTGTGTCTTATTATTGAAATTATTAGCTCGTTTGAACTGATCGCTATCTGTGCATCTTACACTACACTTAAAACAAATATTACGTGGCATAATGTAAGTTTATAAGATTTATTTTAATTTCCTTTCCCTTCACTGGGCAATATTATTGAGTCTGTTATTTCAATAACATGTAACTGTATCAGCCATTCAAACGTTTTAATATTGACCTGAATCACGGATAACAAAAAGGAAAGTGTAAGAACCTATGTAGATTTTTGAACAAATTTATATCGCGATGCATTATTGCCACTAAAATGCGCTACAGTACATGTATTAATATGCGTGAGATTGAAGTATTGTTTTTCTGGCGGCAATTCTAACGTAGTATGTGGTTACGTTGAAATACAACCTGGACCAGGATGGAAACGAGAACCTTTTGCTACAGCGCAAGGCACGAGGAATTACACTGAATTTTATTTTATAACAATTCTATTTAGTTAAGCAATTGCTAAGAAATGATTTGCCAGAACACTGAAAGAAAAGTATGTATTTCGTTTAAATCAGCATATTAATTATGAGTTGCTTTTTTTTTTTACTTTTACCATTAGCTCCTTTGAGTGAAAGAAGTTCCAAATAGATCGCGATCTATGTGACCTAAACCACAATTAAAACAAATATTACGTGGCATAGCTTAAGTTATTAAGATTTATTTTTAGCATCCTTCGTTTTCACTGGGGGCATTGTTTCAGCCGCATGTAAGCTGTCTCAGCCGTTAAAACATCGATCTTCATCACAGATAATAGAAAAGAAAGGTGTAAGAACCCGTGAAGATTTTGAATCAGTTTATATCGCGATACACGATGACATTTACATGCTATACAGGAATGTATTAATTCGCGCGTGATTGAAGCTCTGCTTTTCTAGTGGCAATATTAGCGGAGATTGTGGTTAGGCTGAGATGCAAATTACATTGATCTTTATTTTATAACAATTCTATATAGTTAAGCAACTGAAGAGAAATAAATCACCGTAACACTCTGTTAAACCCGTCATTTTTGACGGGCTTATATATATTATATATATAATTATTACTCCGAATAACTCTTTTGGAGGGTACGATAAATCAACTTTGGCTATGTTTCTTTGTATTTAATTTTCTTTGCTTCCCAACTTCCTTCATTCTTTGAGAGTGTTGTTCCTTTTCTTCCTGGGTCCATTTCCTTCCCTGGATGTATTTCTGTCTCTCCTGAAAACCTGCCTTGTGAATTACTTCTCTACAAAGTGTTCTGTTGTCTATTATATCTGCTTTCATGTCCTTTTCAGTGAACCATGTGGGTTTGGATTTGTATTTGTTCAGTAGGGTGAAGATCTGTTTTGTTAGTCTATTACTATCCATTCTGTATATGTGCCCGTAAAATTTCAGTCTTCTTTTCCTCATTATAACTGTTAATTTTTCTATTTTCGAATATAGTTCTCGGTTTGGTCTTAATTTGTATTTAGCATTACTATTAGGTTTGGGTCCCAGTATTTTTCTCAAGATTCTTCTTTCTACTTTTTCCAGTTTTTCAAGATCCCCATATCTTGTTAGCTTAAGCGTTTCTGGTCTAACCACTGCTTGATAGTGCCTTAGTTTTGTGTTCCATGATAAGGATTTTTTGTTATATATGTATATATATATATATATACGTAGCGAACGTTGCCTTAGTTGAGATGGTTGTGCAGTCACGTCTTTGTTATATTTCTAGCGTTGCCATCAGAGATGTATTGAGAAACTGGTATGGCCTTGCGGCTGTTCTCACGTGGGGATATAGGCCAAGGAACTACCGCTTCTACAGACTCACAGTGTGAAATTTTCTTTTCTTTAAATATTCGGTTTCTACCTTGTCACCCAAATTTAGCGATATCACGTTTTTTAACTTACATATAACAGTTATATTAGCTGTCGATGAATGAAGCTAGAATTTATCCACAATAATATTATAAATGCGAAAGTAACACTATCTCTGTTAGCGTTCCACGACTGAACAGCTAAACTGATATCGATAATTTTGACAAATAAATACTATGTTTCATTAGGAAGATCATAGGTTTTTTTTGGGGATAAATAACATATTTTGTCATGATACCGTATTTTGAAACTAACCAAATGGTGACAGACAGATGGGTACCATGTGTAAGTCTGTGTAATGTTTCTCTCGCAGTAAACTATATTTATTTTTAATCTTAAATTTTTCAGTGCAGTTACCGCTTGCAAGTACTGTTTGCCTTATACAATTTTTAATTTTTAATTATTTAACTTTTTCGAGCTATAGTTCAGCCTTTTTTGTTGATAATGTATTCTTTACTTACAAAAGAAAATTTTCCCTGATCCTTAGTGCCAGCTTGTGTTCATGGTCATCTCTTCCCTTCTCCTAATTCTTCTACCAATATCCATACAGGCCTCATCGCCAATATACGCCTTATACACTCCCAGTACTCTCTTCACCCTCCAGTGACTCCCAACCCAGCTCCTTTATCATATCAGTTACTGATTGTGATCTGTGGTAATTACCACAGCTGTCCTCCTGTGAACCCACAGCAACTCCCATAATGTGGGTCCCATACTACGCCACCATACTCAAGCAATGGTCTGACCAAAGTATTGAAACCCAAATCCCTCACTTCTCTGTTACATCCCCTTATCAACCTCGCTCACAAATCATTTTGTAATCATTCCCTACCATCTTGCTAGTGTGTCCTTGCTAGTTGATTTTACTGCCAAATGTTATGACAATATATTGCTACTTGTGATCTTCAAAAACAGTTTTCTCATCACCATATAACCATAATCGTTTAAATTTATGCACCTAGTAAGTTGACTCTTCTTGATATTTATCTTTATTGCATGTCGATGTACCAAGCAAAAAATTGTAAAGCATATTAGTTTGCAAGTTCTCTCGTAATTCATGTTCAAGAACCGGAGGTTTTTTGGTTTCTAGATAAAAAATAGGCCAAATAAAAAAAAAAGTAGTGGAACATCTATTGCTGCCAACTGAGAAAAAGCATTTTGCTGGCCCGATTTTTTTTTTTTTTTTTACATTTATGGCACTTCGTAGAATCGGAATTTGAAGAAAAAATGTCTATTAAAAAAAAAAAAAAGACTACCAGGCTGTATTAACCCTATAAACCACTTTTAGCTGATATATCAGCTGAAAGGTTAGTAATGAAACGGTTTGATGATAATATGAAGTCTGTTAAAACTTCCCTTCTGACCTCTCGAATTAAAGTCATATTTTCAGACATGCTGGATTGGTTAATTTGTTAGTGGAGGGAACAGAACTGTAGAGGAAGACAGAGATTAGAATATATGAAGCAGATAATTGAGGACGTGGGTTGTAAGGGGTATGTAGAGATGAAGAGGTTAGCACAAGATAGGAAGGGATGGAGGATTGCATCAAACCAATCGAAAGACTGACGACACCAAAAAAAAAAAAAAAAAAAAGCCTAAAAATGTATTTTTCGTTAGCTCACTCTATCCGCTGTAGGTACCTCTTTCTGTCGGCCTGTTACGCTATTACGTGATGCTTGCAGACTTTGTTTCCGGGATAGTAACGGCCAAAGATGTTGCTACAAAATCGACGTTATGAGAGGTATTTAATAACAATCGCAGTGGTGGATCTAGGAATTTTCTGAGCCGGGGCCAAAAATGTGAGATTGCTGCCCCTTCCACCGCCATTGTTGTCGCCATCAAGATTGTCGCCGCCCGAAGTAGTAGTGGAGCTAATAAAATAAAATGTCGCCGCGGAATAAACACTATTATGCCGTCCCCCTGAAGTTGCCGCCTGGGCAAGCGCCTCCTCCCCTAGGTCCGGCACTGAACAATTGTATTTAATTAAGCAACACCGAGGAAATGAATTTATTAATTATTATTAGTTGCTTTTTGTTTTCTTTAGTTGAGGCAGGATGATTTTGTGCCGTAACAAAAATAGAGGAACGCCACTCATCTTTTACGGAAAGAAGATTTGGAATTGTTACTTTTTTTCTTTATTGTGATTTCTTCTATTTATCAAACGATTAGAGTTGTTTGATCCAGTGCGCTTATATGGAACTATCCTAGACCCGTGATCATACCGAAAATACTACCTTTGTTTTACGATCAGACTTCACAGGTATTACGTTGCCTAGACTAGAAGTATCGCATTGTTCCCTCACGTATGCAGCAGTCCTTTTTGCTTCGTCAGTTCCAACACAGCCTTTGTGTGGCTTTCGTCCTCTGTACAGCTGTATACCTCCTTTGCGATACACCTCCAGTTGAAGTAGTACATTTACATGTTTCTTCAGTCATCTCATATACATTAATGATTTATGCGACATAATAGGGCGGATGAAAAGATTATTTGCCGATGATGCTATTATTTATCGTGAAATCAAAACCCAGAACGACTGCGCATTGTTACAAGACGATATTATGAAAATAATTGCGTGGTGTAAAGATTGGCAGTTGGAGTTAAACGCTAAAAAGTGCCAAGTCATGCGTGTAAGTAAAAAGGTGACACCAATTAACTATGAATATACAATTAATGGTACTGTCCTTAGAACGGTAGATTCCGCTAAATACCTAGGGGTAACAATTCGTAATAATTTGTCGTGGAATGAGCATATCGAGAATGTAATTGGGAAAGCAAATCGTATGCTTCGATTTCTATGTCGTAATTTAAAACAATGCACTCCGGAAGTTAAATCGATTGTATACAAGTCACTAGTACGTCCTCACTTAGAATATTGTTGTTCTGTATGGGGTCCCCACCAAAAGGGATTAATGGAGGCATTAGAGAAGGTCCAAAGAGAGCCGCCCGATTCGTGACAGGTATATATAGTTGGAGGGAAACCGTAAGTGCGATGTTGAAGGAGTTAGGTTGGGAAGACCTGGAGCACCGAAGGCGTTGCTCTCGACGGAAGCTAAATGAAAAATTCACGACTGTCTTGTTTCGGAATGACAGCAAACAAATATTGCTACCAGCAAAATTCATATCTCGGAATGTCCGCGAAGGTAAGATAAGAGAAATCAGGGCCAGATGATAGGAGAGTAACAATTTTTTATGAATTGACCTAGCTTGGTGGTGTAACGGTTAGCATTCTCACCTCGCATTCGGTAGGACGCCGGTTCGAATGCCCGTCCGGGCATCGAGATTTGGGTTTTTGCATGGTTTCCCAAATGACTTCAGGCAAATGCCGGGAGGCTTCCTTCAAAAGGCCATGGCCGAATTCCTTCCCATTCCTTGCCTCCCATACTTTCCCGTTTCTAAAGACCTAGCTGTTAGAGACGTTAAAGCAATTTAAAATATATATAAAATATGAATTGAGACAAATGGCCCATAATATCCTGATGATAGGAGAGTATTGTTGCTACAATAGTCTCTTCGTTTGGGGACGTCCAATAATTATGTGAGGTGAAACAGAGAGGGGGGGGGGATGTCCGGCGAAATCTCAGGAAGGGCGAGGAGGGAGGGGTGGGGGGAGGGGGTTCGACGGAGATCTCACTGGAGCTGTTTGAAATTTTTGAAGGTCAGTAGGGCTGAAATAGGTCTATAAACGACGCAGATATCGACTTTAGGGGGGGGGGGGGCATTAGGTCTAGAAACTACAGGGAAACCGACCATACTACGAGGTCGGGCGCACATTGACGCGCAGTCGACGCAGCGCAGCACAGTTTCTGTGTCTCTATGTTTTGGGACGGAACAGCGCAGAGCAGGGCAGCGCAGTACTGCGCCACGCAGCTCACTCGTGCCGGTTTACAACGTAACACTTCAAGCGTTATTTATAATCTTGCTTTACTTATAATCATTTTCAACTACGGAATAAGAAAAATTGATTAATCTGGTGCGTAACCAACCTGCGATTCACAATATCAGTCATAAAAAATACATAAAAATTAAATTTAAACAAGAGATTTGGACAATAAGCCCAACAAGTGGCGAGTAAATTCAGCATTTATTTATCATACAACTGTCCACTTACAATTTTCACTTTTTTTTAAATTCATTTTTAATAAAACTTCGAAAAAGATTGATATATATATATAGGCTATTATCACATTATTTGTACTACATCATTCAATAGTGTCCCCGAGAAACACTTAATTTGTTGACACTGCTTTTTTAGTTTCAAGTGTTTATGTTCTGTTATATAGTTTTCTTAAAAATATAATATGAAATAAAAGAAAGAAACATTCTTATAAATGTCATGTACCGTCAAACGCCAAATAATTAAATAAGTAACCACGAAAATACATCGAGATTTTCTTCAGTTCTAATAGATATTTGAGCTTTGTCGAGAAAATAACAGATTACATTATGCCGTGAATCTCCGCTCGAGTCATCCTGAAATTATCTTTTGAGAATTCTGTTGTCACTGCAAAAGCCAGATGAGAGTTTCTTCTTTTCGTATACTCACTTTTGCATAGTTTCATCTAACTCAGCTTCTGTTAAAGTAATAACAATTTTCCAAGCTCGGCCTCCCAATCTGATTCAGAAATCAAAAATCGAGTTTTTGTATCGACATGTTTTTGGCTACGCTTTATTGTCGGTTTTTCGCACAACACAATGCTTTGTAAACTGCGCTCTAATATGCGCGAGTAACGGCCAGTCTGTGCTGCCCTGCCCTGCTCTGCGCTGCCCCTACTGCGCCACGCAGCTCAATGTGCGCCCCGGGACAAGGTCGATTAGCATACACTCCCAATACCCCTCCTCTTGCCTTCCAAAGAGTCCCATATCAGACCCTTAAACATGTCAGTTACTGATTGTGTTCTGCTATAATTTCCAGAAACAAATCTAGCCGCCCTCCTATGCACCCCCTCCAACTCCTGTATTTGATACGTACCATCAGCGTGGGTCCCATACTACACTACCACACTAACAGGCAGATTATAAATTATATCTAGAATTTTTAGCACATCCAGCAAACTGAATAGCTAAATAATTTAAAGTAATTATAAATAGTTTCATGTTAGATGGGACAGAATGTTCTAAAATTTCTAGTTATAAACAACTGAAATAATTAATGGAACCCTAATAAATACGACATCCAAAGTAAAATTTATGGGTGAATTTACAAACCGTTTGAAATAAAATTAGGTGTGAGACAGGGAGATGGTTTGTCTCCGCTGCTTTTCAATTGTGCATTATTAATAGTAGTGAGGGAATGGAGGAAAGGCATCAACACTAAGGATGTTCAGCTAGGAAGAAATCCAGATAAAATCACCATAGACTGTCTAGCTTTAGATGACATGGCGGTAATTACTGATTCACTGGATGGTGCAAAAGAACAAATCTAAGAACTAGAGAAACAGGCAGTGAAAGTAGGATTACATATATCTTTTGAAAAAACACAGTTCATGACAAACATCGATGATGCTCTTCAAAATCTTAAACTTCGCAATGGAACAATAGCTAAAACAAATTGTTTTAAATATTTAGGAGAATGGATAACGAGCGACACAAACGAAAAGACGACGATAGAATCTAGAATACATAAAATGGAAAGAGCATATCATATGACAAAAAACGTATATAACAGAAATTCTTTATCCTGGAACACAAAACTAAGGCACTGTTAAGCAGTGGTTAGACAGAAACGTTGTATGAGAGATAAGTCTTTCCCGGCGTATCTTTGAAATAAATTCTTCACGGGTTTGCTGCCGGATTACATTTTCTGCAAACCCGTGAAGAATTTATTTCAGAAACGTTGTATTCGGCAGAAACGCTTAAACTAACAATGTATGGAAATCTTGAAATGTGGAAAAAGTAGAAAGTAGAACAATACTGGGACCTAAACGTTATAGTAATGCTGAATACAAATTAAGACCAAACCGATTACTAAATTTGTAAATAGAAACATTAAAAATTATAATGTGGAAAAGAAGACTGCAATTTTACGGGCACATATACAGAATGGATAGTAATAGACTAAAAAAACCTTACTGAACAAATACAAATCCAAATCCACATGGTTCACTGAAACTGAAAAGGACATGGAAAACCCTGGAGTGAAAACAGATACAATAGACAACAGAACACACTTTAGAGAAGTAATTCAAAAGGCAGGTTTTCAGGAAAGACAGAAATACATTAAGGGAACAAAATGGACCCAGGAAAAACACTATCAAAGGACGAAGGAAGTTTGGAAGCAAAGAAAATTAAATACAAAGAAGCATAGGCAAAGTTGATTTATCGTACCCTCCAAATGGGTTATTCGAAAGAAGAAGAAGATATTTTCTCAGGTTGCATAGTCTAAGATTTATCTTAAACAGGAACCTTGTCAACTTTGTGAGAGAAAAAGTTATGTACAGTAGAACTTCAGTTATCCGAATCTATTGGGACCGGACCCTATTCAGATAATAAAAAATTTGGATGATTGGATTTTTCCTAAAAAGGTCTATTTTTTATTAATTACTGTATGTGTGTTCAAAATGGGAGAAAAAACTATTTTTAAAGAAAAAGAACTTTTAATTAATTAAATGAGAAGGCAACACTTTTAGATGTTAAGCTTACAAGTGCTATACAGTATGTATGTACCGTACTGTCATTGCCTGCTGAACATCTCTGTCATAGTAAGCTGTTTGACTGTATTCATCCGCTTGACAGTGAGAAGTTGCATGTGGTCACACTCCATCCACTTCAACGCAGTTTCAAGGCCGGCAAATGCTTCACTGGCTGATGGTCACGTGTCTGCTTCAACTTCAACGTTAATTTCATACCCAGGGTCTGACGAATCACACACCACCCACTCTCCTATATCTTCAGCACTAACTTCTCAACATCCAGGAATTTTCAAAAGAATGTTTCACAATTCTTAAGTGACACGTCATCCCCATCTTCTCCTGGCTCTTTCCTTTCCTTTTTTTTTTGTTTTTTTGTTTTTTTTTTGTGGTTAGCCAACACGTCTTCTTCGTCTTCCACCAAAAGATTCCCTAAAAGTTGCCTTCTGTAATGGCGTTTCATAGTTTCGAAAACGGACTGGTCCATTGGTTGCAACAAGCTTGGCGGTAAAAAAGATTGTTTTAAACTGGCCATTCCCTCTTTCCAACAATTCTTCGGTGGGATGAGTCGGAGTTGTACTGTATAGGTAGATTCCTGACTTCATCATTTGAGAAAGCCGTTTTTAGTGCCTTTAAAGTGCACCTTGCTCCAGAACGCGGGTTACGTAATGGGCGGATGATATCCAGTTATTGCGTAATGACGAGCGACTGACCGGGAACATGGTCGTCCACGTGCGAGAGAGATGTTTGTTTGTCCTTTTAATGCGGGGCGGCTGCCAGGCTTATAGCTGACCGAAGGTCGGGAGCCGGCGGCCGAGCACAGCCGAGTGCGCCCGAAGCGGCCGCGAGTCGAGCTGCTACGTCACGGCGGAGCCGACAACGCCCGAACTGTTACGAACCGCGGCGCGCTGCCGAGTGGAAGGTCTCCGTCTCCCGACTGCCTTGCCGATGCACAGCGCTTCCGCGGTTCTTTGACGTCTGGCGATGGGTTTTACCGCTGCTCGCAAAAACTGACAAACATTTTTGCTTTACGTCTTCCATCTCCCCGCTCACTCGGTGGAATCTCGACTTCTTCCGCCTGTACTTATTGTCTACTTAAAAGACTGTAATCTCTAAACTGTAACCCATTGTCTTCAGAATCAGGGGTCGCCAAATTAAGGCCATGGGCCGCATCCGGACCACGGATTAACATTTTTTTTTTAAAAGAGAGATTTCTCTCACTATAGAGGTTTTACTCCGACACAACAATAAAAATCTCGGAACACAGAACTTAACTTCATCTTCTCAAAATATTTCGATCTTGTATATCTTCCTCTTCAGCACCAAATCTCCTGTTTGTACACTTTGGTAAACATGGGCCGTCCTCTTTTCCTCCTTCCTTTAACTTCCCATTCCTGTACTAGTTTTGGTATCCTTGTGTCTTCCATCTTTCTTACAAAGCCACACCATTCCAATTTTTTTTGTTCTATAACTTCATACATTTCTTCTTTCACTTCCATTAGCCTTATTATTTGGGTATTCCTTGGTTTTTCTTTTCTTCATATTCTTGCTGATCTTCTCCTCAAATCATTTCTAATGACCGAGCATGGTGGTGTAACGGCTAGCGTTCTGGCCTCGCATTCGGGAAAACGGCGGTTCGAATCCCCGTCCGGGCATCCAGATTTGGGTTTTCCATGGTTTCCCAAATCACTCCAGGCAAATGCCGGGATGCTTCCTTCAATAGGCCATGACCTTAATTCCTTCCCATTCCTGGCCCCACAACCTTTCCCGTCTCTAAAAGACCTCGCTGTTAGAGAGACGTTAAGCAGATGAAAAAAAAAAAAAAAATCTAATGCTTTCTACTTCTTAATATGTTTTTGGTTGATTGTCCAGGTTTCTGATCTTCTTGAGTCTTATAATGAGTTTCTAATCTATTTTTTATTAGTTTGGCAAAAATTTTCATCAATGAATTCATAACACAAATCCCACGATAATTTGAACATACTTTGCGGTCTTCTTTCTTGAATATGGTAGTAGTATAACCGAATGTCATTTACTTAGGTATTGGATCTCCATGTAATATTTTATTGAACAATTTTGTTATAAGTTTTACAACTTTGCCATTAAGTTCTTTCTAAGTCCTAGATCAATATTTGAAAATAAAAGATTTCTCTTTTTGATGAAGGCTCGTTTTGCTACTGCTGATCTGCTTTTGACATCATTCCTGCTTCGACCATCGTTTGAAATTTTACTCCCTAAGTACCAGAATGACACCTTATAGGAATAATCAACCTTTATTTTTTATCTATGTATCACATGTTTGCCAACCTAGCTAGATATCCTGTTCAGAGCTACCTGCAGCTGTCCACAATCCTCTACGTTTTTGATACTTTTATATTGCATTAACGGCCAGTTCCTTTCTTCTGGGACCTGCAGTTTAACTGGGAATACAAACCACGGAACTGCCTGGCGTAGCTCATATGAAGAGAAACAACTCTTAAAAATTCCTGCACTCGCCGGGATTTGAACCCGGGAGCGTACCACGAACTTCTCAAAGCGAGCGCCCTAACCACTGAGCTACCAGACCGCTTTTGTATTTTTCAATGCTTCACCAAGAGCCTCAGTAGTTTAAAACCCCCTTGAAAATGACGGCTATAGGTATTGGGAATATCGTTACGGGACCGTTTGGTTGAAAACAGAAAATATTTTATTCGTCTCCAAATGTTCCTAAGGAAACTATGATTTCAAAAACAAATTCTCTAAAAATTACTTATTTTCTTAACGCTCTTGCTTCGCATCCAGGGCACTGGTTAGGGTTTTCCATGGTTTCCCCAATTCACTCCAGGCGAATGTAAGGGTGCTTCCTTCACAAGGCCATGGCCGGATTCCTTCCCGCTCCTTGTCTCCGTCCTTAGGGGCGTCCATAAATTACGTGAGGTGAAATAGGGGGGGGAGGGTCCGGCGAAATCTCACCAAGGGGGGGATGGGTCTATGGAAATCTTACGTGTGGTTTTGCGAAAAATTGTTTGTACTGTAGAGCTAAAAAAAAATCTACAAATTGCGCGATATTCTATTTTAGGGGGTATTTCTTATAAAAAAAAAAAAAAATAAGTCTCCAAAAGTTTTGAGGACAATTACTAGGGGGGGGGGGGGTCCTCGCCGGGGGTCCAGAAATCCGGAAAAAAACCTCATGTAATTTATGGATGTCCCCTTATCCGCCTTTAATAACCTCGAAGAGGCGTAAAATTAAAAAAAATTGTTGCTGCTTTTGGTCTTTCGATAGAACTTTGTAAGTAACGGGTAATAGGGATATACCTTTGTAATTGTTATTATCTTTGTGTCACATTTCTTAAGGAGTGAGTCTATCTATGCCTCGAGCGTAGTGGGTGAGTGGTAACGCTCTGGCCTCGCATTCGGGAGGACGGCGGTTCGAATCCCCGTCCGGGTATCCAGATTTGGGTTTTCCATGGTTTCCCCAAATCACTCCAGGCAAATGCCGGGATGCTTCCTTCAAAAGGCCATGGCCGAATTCCTTCCCATTCCTTGCCCCCATCCTTGCCCCCCATCCTTTC
Organism: Vandiemenella viatica; assembly: GCA_031002005.1. NCBI lineage: Eukaryota > Metazoa > Arthropoda > Insecta > Orthoptera > Morabidae > Vandiemenella > Vandiemenella viatica. The sequence goes on along the minus strand of JARYHS010001113.1, from coordinate 7,633,221 downwards.
CCGTCTCTAAAGACCTCGATGTTAAAAAGAGACGTAAAGCAGTTACAAAAAAAAAAAAAAAGGAGTGAGTCTATCAATGCCTAGAGCGTTGTGGGTGAGCGGTAACGCTCTGGCCTCGCATTCGGGAGGACGCGGGTTCGAATCCCCGTCCAGACATCCAGATTTGGAACTCTCATGGTTTCCCCAGATCACTCCAGGCGAATGCCAGGGCGCTTCGTTCTAAAGGCCATGGCCGAATTCCTTCCCGTTCCTTGTCCCAAATCTTTCCCGCCTCTAATGACATCGACGAGGCGTAAAGCCATAGCGAAAACAAACAAAAAAATCTATCAACGCGCACTTCCAGTCTTGTCGGATCTTTCCTGTTTCCCAGATTTCTGTTGAGAGTGCGTAGATTCATAAATGTAAACCCGGGTTTGGTTTGGGCTTTTGAAATTGTATTCTGCCCTTCGGTGTGTCTGGGAACAATTTGTCTGTTACTAAATCAGATTAAACTTTATAACTAAAGGAAACCAAACCTAATATAGCTGCGGAACATTTTTTTTTTTTTCCACGTGGTATCAAAATCGAACACAAAAACAGAAATTCAGTTGAAAAAGGCGATGGCTAGACTGATTTAAAAAGATTTTCCACAGTTTATTTATTGCATGATTGTCGCAATTCTATACCAAATAATGCATAATTTATATGAGTCTTTTTTTGTTGGAAAAATCTACTGAAAAATATTGTTCTTCTTGAAATTAATAGACCATTTAAGTGTTATTGCGATAGTTCTAAACTCCATAGTAATTACGAGGCTAGATGTAAATAAATGATGAAAGACGCTTCGGATCAGAACGTGCGGAAATAAAGAAGATTTTTAATTTGTTTCGGAGAAATTCTTCAAAATCTTGGAATTAAAAAAATTCATTAATTTTGCTACTCAAGAAGAATATTTAAAAAAAATCCCGATTAGACCCCCATGTTTTTACACCTCCATGAAATAATTCAAAATGAAAATTTGTGCAATGCGAAGGAAGGTAAGTTGCACTGAAAGAATTTAAAAGTAGATCTTAATAACATGAAGTCCTAAAAAAATGAGATTGTGATGTGTTCTGGTTTCAATGTGCTGTCCAATTTTCTTGACAAAAACAGGTTTAGCTTTCCAGATAATTTTGCTCGAAAATTTGTCAAAAATGGTAAATTTGTGCGTATTATTTCGTTGGTCCTTCAGATGCGTTGGTGTTTGAGTAGGGGAGACAGTCAAAATTTTTATTTGTTGCGTAGTGAACATTAGGTGGCGTGACGGTTGGTGTGGCATATCTCCGGCGGCTGAGTGCTTTGAGGGTGGTGGACGGGCAGATCATATTGTCTGTCTGGGCTGCGGGAGCGATCGATCTAATCACACGTGCCCGTCTAGGGGAAGCAGACCGTAACCATACCGCCATTCCGGAGACCCTGGGTTCTAATACAGGCACTACTCAATTTGCCGTAATTTCCCGAAATGATTGCCATTATAATAAAGATCACAACCTATCATCTCTGACATACTATAATGACGCTTCGTCGACCGAGCGCAAAATTCGTGACCCAGAAAGCCCATCAGGCGTAAAGCCAAAAAACAAGTGTGTATATATATATATATATTCTCTCATCAGTCTTTCGACTGGTTTAATGCAATCCTCCATCCCTTCCTATCCTGTGCTAACCTCTTCATCTTAACATACCCCTTACAACCCACGTCCTCAATTATCTGCTTCATATATTCTAATCTCTGTATTCCTCTACAGTTCTGTTCCCTCCACTAACAAATTAACCAAATGTGACCCACCATCCTGTCAGACTTCCACAAACTTCTTTTCTCACCCATCATCTCCAAAACACGTTTGTTTCATACTTTATCCGTCCACTTAATTTTCAGCATTCTTCTATAGCACCACATTTCAAATGCTTCAATTTTCCTTCTTTCTGGTATTCCTAAAGTCAATGCTCGCTGCCATAAAGTGCTATGCTCCACACACATAGAGTTCTTTATGGGTCAGTTAGATAAATATTTGAAATTAAAAAATGTCTCTTTTTCATGAAGGCTCTTTTTGCTAGTGCTATCTGCTTTTGACATCGTTCTTGCTTCGGCCATCATTTGTAATTTTACTCCCTAAGTACCAGAATTCATTTCCTTCTGCTATCGCATCCGGTCCTATTTTTATATTTAATCTGTTAGTATTGCTATCATTTCTACTACATTTCATCACTTTAATCTTACATTCCTTGCTTTCGTTTAAATTTAGTCCTAAATTTTACCTTCAGTATTTTGTTCATGCCATTCAGTAACTTCTCAATATCCTCAGCCTCTTCTGCTAACAAGACAATGTCATCAGCAAATCGTAGCATACTGATTTTTTTTTCTCCTTGAACACTTATGCCACATGAAAATGTTTCTTTTTCTTCCTGTATTGCTTCCTCTACATACAAGTTGAATATTAACGGGGATAGACTACAACCTTGTCTCACACCCTTTTTAACTGATGCATGTCTCTCGTGATTCTCTACTTTTATTACAGCCACTTGATTCTTATATAGGTAATAAAGTAGTCTTCTATCTCGAAATTTTACATCGACTTCGTTAAAATTTTGAGCATCGGGTCCTATTTAACATTATCAAAAGGTTTTTCTAAATCAAGAAATGCCATAAAAGTTTCTTTAATTTTCTTGATCCGCCCTTCAAGCGGCCCTTTAAAGCCAGAATTGATTCCCTTGTACCGCGGTTTTTCTTTGTGATAAGTTAAATGTTAACCTGATCGTCCTTACCTGGCTTTAATGACGCGTCGTCGACAGAGTGCAAACAAAATTCCTGACCAAAAAGTAGGCAAACTGTCTTGTCAATGTCAGTGACTTAAGGCTAAATTTGGAAATATCACCGAATTCCCGATGTCACAAGGAATGAAGGAATACATAAAGTCATCAATCAGTACGATGACTTATTTCCCATGTTTTATCTCTGCTGCCATTGCTGTCTAAATATCTTAGTAGTGGAAACGTTTCACTTGTAAAGCTGCAGTAGATTTTGTCTTTATTTGGATTTAGTCGTGAAATTGTAAAGCCAACTCGATTTGCATTATGCTCACCAAATTTCACATCAAATAATAAACAATGATTTTCAGATATGTTATTAAATTCGGAGAGTATTGTATTTCAACTAATCGTTTTTAGTTGTACTTGGGGCATACGCATTGTCGACGTCGAGGTGATTAGAGGCGCGAAAGGACAGGCGGCAAGGAATTCGACCATAGCCGTCTGCAGGGAACAACCCAGCTTTTCCCCTGGAGTGTTTTGTAGAAGCCATGGAATACCGATATGCCTGAACGAGGATTTCAGAAATTTTAAATACTGTCGATTTCCTAGTATTTATCGTATTGCATTAACACTACGTATATTTACACTCACTGACGATACCCTGTATCAGAGGGGCGAAACGTTTTTGGTGGATATTCATTAATCAAAACAGTTGTTAATATGCGGTATTTAATTTGAACCATGAAAATACGTCGATAATTGATTTTTGTGCCAATCTTCGGCCATTTAACCTATAGTCAGTTCACTTACAATATGCGGTTCAAGGTCACACGAGCGTGGTGGGTGACCGTTAACGGGAGAATGCGGGTTCGAATCCCCGTCCGGGCATCCAGATTTTGGTTTTCCATGGTTCCCCAAATCACACCAGGCGAATGCCGGGATGCTTCCTTCAAAAGGCTATGACCGAATTCCTTCCATCCGTCATCTATCCTGTCCCGGCCTTAATGACATCTACCCTGATGAGTCATTAAACCAGAAAAGGGGAAAAATTGTTTGCTTCGCTCTGAACTTGCAATCTAACTTATTAGACTTAAAGATTTCTGGTACTTGTCGTTTATACAGAGGATATGGTTCATATTACCCAATACCCACACATTTCAAGGTTACAGCCTATAACGTTTTTTTGTAAACCTAAAAACATGAATAATCCAAACTTGACGATCCTCACGTTTTAGTTTCTAATTCAGAAAAAAATCTTATACAACGAAATCGTACATGTTGTAATATGAACATTAATTTTTCGCCCCCTTTACTTCTGTGTAACTGCCCGAGAATATAATTTTACAAAATTTTGAATGCAATTTTGCAGCGATTTTCAACCTGTGGGACGCAGGTAGAATTTTAAAAATTGGATTGTAATGGGGTTAAAGATATTGAAAACAGATAGGGGGCATCCACAAATTACGTGAGGTGTTTTTCCGGATTTCTGGACCCCCCCCCCCCCGGTGAGATTTCGTGAGATCTGGCCGGACCCCCCCCCCCCCCCCTCTGGTGAGATCTGGTCCGTGAGAACCCCCCCTACAAATCGCCATGGAAACTTTTGTAGACCTTTCTTTTTTGGGTCACACCCTAACTTTTTTGACGAAATACCCTCCTAAAATCTACTTTGGCGCAAATTGTAGACTTTTTTTTGGCTCTACTGTCCCCAAATTTTGCGCAAAATCTCACGTGAGATTTACGTAGACCCCCCCCCTCCCCCCTGGTGAGATCTGGTGAGATTTCGCCGGACCCTCCCCCCCCCTATTTCACCTCACGTAATTAATGGATGTCCCCATAGGAAATTAGTAAATATTGCGGACCCCCCTGCCCAATGTGACATCGACAACGTGATTTTGCAGATCTCTTGTTAGCTCTACTGCTGTTTGAAGGGCCGATCTGAAATAAAAAGTTGACGCGAGATTTTCGCCGATCCTTCTCCTTGGTGAGATTTCGCCGCACCCCCACCCCATTTCAACTCACGTAGTTAATGGACGCCTCCTAAGAGTCTCAGCGAGTATAAGCTATAAGACAAAAGCCTTAATTAATTTAATTTAATGCGATAGAGCACACATTTCGGTGGCGATTCCCCATGTCATCTAATTAACACTTTTTATTTATTTTCTCATTATCTTATAACATATAACTGTTAATTCACTCCCTCCTCTACGTTTGCGATTTATGAATTTCAATTTTAAATTCCTTCAGCGTTTTTGCTAAATTATTCATGACTTCACTTGGTAATTTGTTCCAATACCTGACACACTTACCCACAAGAAAAAAAAAAAAAAAAAAAAAAAAACTCCCTTACTCATGAAATCGAGTTGCAGCTTGTGGTCATGGTCGCCTTTCCCCTTCATGTACTATTCCTAATTCTTTGACCATCATCAACATATACCCTGCAAATTTCACCCTCCAATGACTCCCATCCCAGCCCCTTTATCATATCATTTAGTGACTGAGTCTTGTGATTATTTCCACAGACAAATCTATTTATTGGAGAGAGTGATGAGGGGATGTACCAGAGAAGTGAGGGAATTGGGTTACAAAACTTTGGTGAGACCATTGCTTAAGTATGGTGGTGTAGTTTGGGACCCACATTATGGGAGTTGGAGGGTGCAAAGGAGGGCAGCTAGATTTGTCTGTGCAAACTACCGCAGAACACAATCAGTAACTGATATGATAAAGGAGCTGGGTTGGGCGTCATTGGAGGGTGAAGACAGTGCTGGGAGTGTATAAGGCGTATATTGGCGATGAGGCCTGGATGGATATTCCTAGTAGAATTAGGACATGGGAAGAGATGACCATGACCACAAGCTGGCACTCGATTTCAGGCACAAGGCAGTAGAAATTACCGCAGAACACAATCAGTAACTGATATGATAAAGGAGCTGGGTTGGGAGTCATTGGAGGGTGAAGAGAGTGCTGGGAGTGTATAAGGCGTATATTGGCGATGAGGCCTGGATGGATATTCCTAGTAGAATTAGGACATGGGAAGAGATGACCATGACCACAAGCTGGCACTCGATTTCAGGCACAAGGCAGTAGAAATTACCGCAGAACACAATCAGTAACTGATATGATAAAGGAGCTGGGTTGGGAGTCATTGGAGGGTGAAGAGAGTGCTGGGAGTGTATAAGGCGTATATTGGCGATGAGGCCTGGATGGATATTGGTAGAAGAATTAGGAGAAGGGAAGAGATGACCATGACCACAAGCTGGCGCTCGATTCAGGCACAAGGCAGTAGAAATTACCGCAGAACACAATCAGTAACTGATATGATAAAGGAGCTGGGTTGGGAGTCATTGGAGGGTGAAGAGAGTGCTGGGAGTGTATAAGGCGTATATTGGCGATGAGGCCTGGATGGATATTCCTAGTAGAATTAGGACATGGGAAGAGATGACCATGACCACAAGCTGGCACTCGATTTCAGGCACAAGGCAGTAGAAATTACCGCAGAACACAATCAGTAACTGATATGATAAAGGAGCTGGGTTGGGAGTCATTGGAGGGTGAAGAGAGTGCTGGGAGTGTATAAGGCGTATATTGGCGATGAGGCCTGGATGGATATTGGTAGAAGAATTAGGAGAAGGGAAGAGATGACCATGACCACAAGCTGGCACTCGATTCAGGCATAAGGCAGTAGAAATTACCACAGAACACAATCAGTAACTGATATGATAAAGGAGCTGGGTTGGGAGTCATTGGAGGGTGAAGAGAATGCTGGGAGTGTATAAGGCGTATATAGGCGATGAGGCCTGGATGGATATTGGTAGAAGAATTAGGAGAAGGGAAGATATGACCATGACCACAAGCTGGCACTCGATTTCAGGCATAAGGCAGTAGAAATTACCACAGAACACAATCAGTAACAGTAGATGTCTAACGTATGTGTGAGCTCGTACCCCGGACCAAAACACCCCATGTATTCCTTATGGACGGGGGAGTGAGCTCAGGACCACCCACGTCGCGCAGGTGTTCGCCAGACCACCCACGTCGCGCAGGTGTTCGCCTCAGATCATAAATTGTATGCTAATGAGTGTCGTGTGACCAAATCGTCTAAATGGCTTTATTATTTTTTAAACCTCAATTACGGTACAATATTCACTTTACATTACATTCTTGTGGTGTGGCGTCACGCGGTCAGAGTAATAAACCTCAAATTCAATTCGAAATGCCGTATAATATTCGCTTCTGAGGACCTTGGTTCAATATTTTTATAACACAATTTTAAAATAGCGTTATTACATGTCAAGTAATAAGGATTTTTTCTGGCCGTTACAGTGGTATTTATCCGAAAAAGATCGGATAAGTACTTTCCGAGATATGAATTTTAGTATTAGCGTATGTTTTTTAAACTCTGTTTCGTTCTCAGGGATAGCCGCCCGATACAGCACACCTGCATCATAAATATTATCCGGCGCGCCCACCCTTCCCGGCCTGAATTTTAAGTAGCCGGCCGCCGCGCCGCCCGCGCGCAGCTGCAAGCCATTAATTATCGCTTCCCACGCTATCAAAGGCTCCCACGCCGCCGCGCCAGCCCCTCCCGGCCTGAATTTTAAGTAGTCGGCTCGCCGCGCCCACACTCATAAATATTCCCTTATCCGCGCGCCAGGCTTCATAAATACCACCTGGCCTCCTCGGAAGGTATGTGTGTGTTAAAAGCTAAAACATTTTTTCAACTTTCACGATTGTGCGGGAGGAATATAATTTACCCCGAGAAATATGGTCTTAGATTCCTCGGGAGATTAATGTCGCCAGACAACACAGGCAAAGCGTCGTGTTCCCACGCTATCAAAGGCTCCCGCGCCGCCACGTGCAGCTGCGCCCGGGGACGCAGTCTTCCCACGCTAAGGCTCCAGACTCGTGTATAAATAGGGCAGAGACCTCCCTTCAGCCATCCAGTCTCCTCTGAGCGGCCGAGCTGAACACTTCGATCATCACAATGTCTTCTGAGGATCTTAGCTTATTCGCCGATATTGGTAAGTAAATTATTGTTATTTAACTTGTTTTTCTGACTGTTTTAAATTCTTTCACATATACTGATGAGTTTTTTTTTTTTTTTCTCTCTGCTTCAGACTTTGATGAAATTCTCGCTGCGGATGATTTCGGTAATGATAATATTTTTTTTAACGTAACTAGATTTATGAAAAAATGAAGCAGTAGTCTATATTATTAATTTATTTGTTCGCAGGTGATTTGGATATTTCCTGCAGTGACCTTTTTTATTTCAGTACGTATTTATCTATAGATTATTTTTTTTCCCATGTCTTTATAACTATTGCTAATACATTATTTTTTTCTTTTTCAGATGAACCATCACGCCCAGAGAAGCGTAAGGGCAATTCTGAAGAATTAAGTAGCCCAAAAAGAGCTTGTGATTGCTCACTATGGAGCATTGACGTGGATGTGCCGCAGAGCATGTCACCAACTCCACCACCACCGCAACCACCAGCACACTGGAATATCGGTAAGTCCAGTACATCAGTAATTTACCTATATTATTATTTTATGCGTACAAAAATTATGTTTTTCATGATACTAAAATATTTTTCTTCTTTTTTTATGTTTCAGAGGGGGCGGTCGGACGCCCGGCCAACGAGGCAGTTCCGCCACCAATATGGCGACCATGGGAGACATCGGAACCTAGCCGACCGCCCGCCACAGCAGCAGCAGCCGGGCCCCCCAGCCACCACTTCAACAACCCATCGCCGGGACCCAGCCGACAGTACGCCGACCCATCGCCGGGACCCAGCCGGCAGTATGCCGGTCCATCGCCAGGCTCCAGCCGTCCTTCGCCCGGCTCCAGCCGGCAGTACGCCGGTCCATCGCCCGGCTCCAGCCGGCAGTCCGCCGGTCCTTCGCCCGGCTCCAGCCGCCACTTCAACAACCCATCGCCCGGCTCCAGCCGGCAGTATGCCAGTCCATCGCCGGGGCCAAGTCGGCAGTATGCCGGTGCAGGGGCAGCCTTATGCAGTCATGATCATGCAGCAACGATGGGTGAGTCAGCAGCATCGCGCTTAGTCCTTGAAGACAGGCATAGTGCATTTAAAAATAGAATTTATTCCGGGACAATTTCAAATTCTCAAAATTTCATTGATCCAATGAATTTCATTGATGCTTGCTTTAAACTTGTTGCCGGTAAAGTTCGCGAAATTGTGGATAATCGGTCCTCCCCATCTGTAAAGGTGCAGGTTGGACTGATTAACACATATAAAATACAGAAGGAAATGATTTTGGAAACCGCCCGTATGTGCTTTTTAACTAAAATGCGTGAAGTCACAACAAGCACTTGCCTGTCGGATTGGTATGAAAAATATGTGAAGTCGGAGCTCAGAGTAAAATTGTGTGAGTTTCAAGAAAGGACAAGTGGCAAAACTCTCGATAGAATAGAATCCCTCGACATTAGTATTTCTCATTTTCAACCTTTCTATCGTGGGTCTTCCTATGTTGCTCTGCCACTTGATATCTGTAGAAAGAAGGCCGTCATCAATGTTGAAAACAAGAATGACGACTTGTGCTTTCTATGGACAATTCTTGCATATCACGTAAAGGCGCTTAAAAAAAATGGTGACAGGGTTAGCACCTACAAGAAAGTACGTTCACTCTACCCCCTCGATTTTTCAGGTATTGAGTTTCCGGTAAAACTCTCTGACATTTCTAAATTTGAGAGGCAAAATCCAGACTATTCTGTAAATGTTTTCGGTCTGGATGAAGTTAAAGGTAAACATGTAGTTTCCGGGGCCCTCCATCACACTGCAGACAAACGCGTTCACCACATAAACATGTTGATGATTACCGACGGCAGTGGGAAAAAATTCCATTACTGTTGGATTCACAACTTGTCGGCGTTAGTTAGATCTTCATTAACAGGACATTGTACTGCTATATTTATTTGTGACAGATGTCTGCAACATTTTGGACGCAAAGATCTCCTGGACCGCCACGAGATCGACTGTGCAAGGGTTGATCCTGTAAGAGTGGATTTACCCGGCGACGACGATAAAACTTTAAAGTTTAAGGATTTTGTGCACCAAGAGCGTGTACCCGTCGTCGTTTACGCGGATTTTGAAAGTTTATTGCTACCTTATGATTCTTGCAGTCCCCCACCCAACGCCTCTCACACTACTTTAGTCCAGAAACATGTCCCTTTCGCTGCCGCATACCAGGTCGTTTGTCCACTCGTACCTAGTCTGTCGCGTTTCAACTCCTTCAGGGGAAAAAATCCTGAAAAATGGCTTGTTGATGAACTCGTCAAACTTGCCAAGAAAGTTGATAAAATTTACAAGAGGTGCATTCCTCTTGTAATGACAGACGAGCAAGAAGCAAAGTTTGCTGATGCTACGGTATGCCACATCTGCAAGAAAGACATTGAACCGGGGACTGTCAAGGTCCGCGATCATTGTCATATCACGGGTGAATTTAGGGGGGCTGCACATAATGATTGCAATTTGCAGTATAAGACTAAAAAGTACATACCCATTTTCTTTCACAATCTTTCTGGGTATGATGCTCATTTCATTGTAATGGCATTATCAAAACTTGATTCCGAAGGAATGGACGTGCTTCCCATCAACACAGAACGTTATATTTCTTTTTCGAAAAAGATTGAATTCACTCAATCACGTTAAGGTTTCTGGACTCATACCGGTTCATGCAGCTCCCATTAGATAAACTGGTTGGAACCCTTGAGGACGACGACATGGACATTACTAGTGCTCATTTCACCGACCCCGAGAAGTTCCAATTAGTTAAACGGAAAGGTGTCTTCCCTTACGAATACATGGATTCGTGGGATAAGCTCACCGAGGCCACGCTTCCTCCAAAATCAAAATTCTACAGTTCGTTGTCGGAGTCACACATTTCTGATGAAGATTACGAACACGCGACAAAGGTGTGGCGGACCTTCCAGATCAAGACTTTGGGCGAATATGCAAGTCTGTACATGGACACAGATGTGCGGTTACTTGCAGATCTGTTTGAGAAATTTAGGAGTGTATGTTTGGGGAAGTACACCCTGGACCCCGCCCACTATTTCACATCCCCAGGCCTTTCGTGGCAGGCTATGTTAAGGAGCACGCGTGTCCGAACTGGACCTTCTGACGGATATCGACATGCTGCTCTTTTTCGAACGAGGTATTCGCGGAGGTATTTGCCAGTGCGTCCACAGGTATGCGAAGGCAAATAAACCGGTACATGCCGGAGTACAACCGCGAGGCGTCTGAAGATTTTATAATGTACTTCGACGTAAACAATCTTTACGGCTGGGCCATGTCGGAGTATCTACCCTCTGGTGGGTTTCAATGGCTTTCGGCTAAAGAGATTGCTAGCATAGATTTCATGAGCGTTGCAGGCTGACTCACCTAGGGGGTTCGTAATTGGAGGTAGACCTTACGATTCCTCAGGATAAACACGACGTTTTAGCAGACCTGCCGCCCATGTCCAGACCACAAAGCCCCAGAAGGTTCTACCCTCCCCAAGCTGATGACCACACTGGAGAACAAGGTACGGTATGTTCTCCATTTAACCGAGTCCTCCAGCAATGTGTAGGCTTGGGGCTGCAGGTGACCGAAATACACCGGGTTAATATCTTTCCATCAGTCACCGTGGTGAAAGAATACATATCTTCTCAATACGTGTTTCTCGCCGTGACGCCAAAAACAGATTTCGAGAGAGATTTTTACAAACTGATGAACAATTCAATTTTCGGAAAGACTATGGAGAACATTCGAAAACACCGCGACGTGAAATTGTGTACAGCATGGGTGGGCCGCCGCGGTGCCCGGCAAACACATAGCTTCACCACACTTTAAGCAAGTAACAGTTTTCAACAAGAACTTTGTGGCCGTGGAGATGGCGAAAGCTAGGATAGTTTTTAATAAACCCGTGTATGTCGGAATGTGCATTCTTGACCTGTCTAAACTGAGGATGTACAGATTTCATTATGAATTTGCCATTCCTCAGTTTAGAAGCCCTAAATTGCTATATATGGATACAGACAGCTTCATCTACTTGGTGAGGAACTGCGATCCATATGAAGTGATGCGACGCAACAGGGAGGAGTTTGACACGTCTGGGTATAGCACCGGCAACCGTTATGGGATAGAATCCCACAATGAAAAGGTTGTCGGTGTTATGAAGGACGAAGCGAATGGCACCCTGATTGCGGAGTTTGCGGGGTTAAGGGCAAAAATGTATGCATTCCGGCTCGAGACAGACCAGACCTCTAGACGGGCTAAAGGTTTGGCTGGCTCAGTCACTAGAAAGCTGCAGATGGAGGATTACATAAATTGCCTCCATGGCGAAACACCCAGGTACCATCTGCAGCAAAGGATCACATCAACCCTTCATGTTGTAAATACTGTTCAAATATCCAAACTGGGTCTGTCTAGATCGGACGATAAACGGTATATTTTCCCCGACGGGATAGAGACCCTCCCGTGGGGGCACAAGTCTGTAAATAATGTGTGAATGTTTTGTAAATATACCGTTTATCAGTGTTTCTAGTTTGTAAATATGTATCAATTTTGTAAATATGTAGATAAGTTAGGACTCTGTAAAATCTCAGTTTATCACGTTAGGACGCTGCATAAAATATAAATTGGCTGCTGGGGGAGTGCTGCTGAATTGCTTTGTATGACATTTTGTTTGCTGAGCCGTATGCTCATTTGCATTATATTAACGTAATCGGAAAAAAAACATTGTAAAATAGACTAAGTGTACCGAAGTTAGATTGTAAGGTTGCTGAGCTGTATGCTCATTTGCATTATATTAACGTAATTGAAAAAAAAAAAAAACACATTGTAAAATAGACTAAGTGTACACAAGAAATTATTGCTGTACATAGATTGTAAGTTTGCTGAGCTACATGCTCATTTGCTTTATATTAACGTAATCGGAAAAAAAAAAAAATTGTAAAATAGGCTAAGTGTACAGAAGTTAGATTGTAAGTTTGCTGAGCTGTATGCTCATTTGCATTATATTAACGTAATTGAAGGAAAAAAAAACACAATTGTTAGAAAAAATAAGTTTATTTATTAAGGAAACAAAATGTATTTTACATTTTAAATAAATCTTTTTTATGAATCCACGTGTTATGTGATTTATCAAAACCCAACCACTTCACCAAGATCATATTTTTTCCTTCTCTTTATCACTCGTTCAACCAAAAAAAAAAAATAAAAAAAAATGTACTTGTAAGTTTTGTTAGTTGTAATTCTTGCTGGTAAAATGCTCATGCAATATCTTTATCCCCGATAGTCTTTAAGCAAATAAGTTACAGGATTTGTTAATTTCACTTTACTGATGGTAAACACTTCCGTTGACCATTCTATGATCCTCGGTGGTCTCTCGTTCAGGAGGATACCGGTGTGAATCCCCAATTCTGTTGTGTCATAATTATGAAAACCGACCATTCAGAGAAAAAGAACAAAGTAACGAGCATTACAGGGAGCAAGAGAGAAGCATAATTTCATGAAAAAATATACAGTTTCAGTAAGAAGCATGAAAATCTCATAAATTCCCTTAAATTTCATGAAAATCGGTAAAAAAAGATTAAAACTATGTAAAATATTACCAAAAATTACGTAATTTCCTTCCAAAACAAGATGTCGTTGGTTGACATGACAATTACACCTGCGTGCACCACAGAGTGCAATGCCCAACTATGTGATGTGTTTTCATTTCTACAACTGGCTACAGAAAAGTGTCATATATGTACAAAAATATATGTTTCGGATGTAGCGACATTTCCCAGACAAACCTGCACGGCCCCTCCAACATACACATCACATTACCGTCAGGGAGTGCAAAGGATGAAAACTACAGATGTTAGCGATCAAAGGGGCAAAGGTTAGGAAAAACTATGTGATAAGTATTCACAACGCATACAATCTTCCAATCATGATAGGGTGAGCAAAGGATGAAAGCATACTATATGTACATCATAGAACTCAATGCGATCAAAGGTGCTGACATAACGCATCAGACACATTAACGCACACACAAGTCTTAACAAAAAACCACTATCATGAAGGTGGAATAAGTTAGCGTAAGTTCAGGTTAATTCTTATTTTCCATAAATTCGTAGTGTATGTGAAGCGATAATGAGGGTGGGATGCACTAGAGGTTAAGACGTAAGCTAAGACATAACATGCTGGGCCGGCCTTACGATTGCTCACCCTATCATGAATTGGAAGATTGTATGCGTTGTGAATACTTATCACATAGTTTTCCTAACCTTTGCCCCTTTGATCGCTAACATCTGTAGTTTTCATCCTTTGCACTCCCTGACGGTAATGTGATGTGTATGTTGGAGGGGCCGTGCAGGTTTGTCTGGGAAATGTCGCTACATCCGAAACATATATTTTTGTACATATATGACACTTTTCTGTAGCCAGTTG